>JAFEMH010003767.1:0-246720 GCA_022495995.1 Adenophora triphylla var. japonica
TCTATCAACCGCCTCTCGTCAGGGCCTTAGCAGCCCTACGGCCATCCTCTGTCTCCTGTAATCCTAATGTAACATAGGAGCCCTCCTCTCCCCGTCTCGATCGTAAGCCTCATAATCAGCTCACAAATACTCTCCGCCTCCCGTCATGAGGATTGGCCCTCGCCTCGGCCCTCCTCCTCTCGTAAACAGTCTGGGTCCTCCGCACCTACAATGGCCTCACGCCGTCTCAAAATAGCCACCCGAGTCTCTCCCTAGATGCCCCTCGTACCAATCCAGGTACCAAGTGGTCAAGAACACACCGGTCTCGACGCCTGAGAATGACTCCGAGGGAGGAAAGGCATCATACCTCCATGTTCGGAAAGAAATGGAAACACTCGGAGGGATCATCCATGGAAAACAGGAGCCACCACCCCCAAAGTAGCTATATCATCAAACCTCCAAAGGAACCTCGCTTCCAAGCCAAACCGTCTCAAGGACCAGAGCCGCAATGTAGAAACTGGACCGAGAAAGCCCCGGAAGGCAGCTGGCATAACCAAATATTACTGGGACCCGTCCTGCGAAGCACTCTACGAGTCTCCACCCGCCAATGAGGCACCAACCATCTGATATCTTCCCAGTCTGGCGACCCGCCATCCAACGCTCTTTCACGAGCCCTGGGATCATCAAAATCTACATCGACACCCCTCTCCCTCCTCCTGGCAAAAAAAAGTCCAAGGCCCGATCATATCGTGGAGGCTTTCCCGAAGAAAACCCCCTAGCCAACGCTCCATCGCCCACAGGTTTGGTCAAGAGAAACGGGCTGCCTCGGTGCATGTACCGCCTGTCCTGGTAGCTGAACTCTGTCTGAGAGCATGAAAAGTCTCCCAAGAATCAAAGGAAATCCGACATCTCTCGCCCAGGCGACAATGGAACGACAACATCCAACTAGAGACCGATGGGTAAATCCCAAAGGAATAGACCATGAACAAAGTGCCAAACATGCAAAGTGCAAAGGCACCTCCCAATAGGCATCATCCACCAAGCCCTAGGCCCCTAAATCTGTTGGGGGAAGACCGGAAATATCGAAATGATCGGGACCGCGGATCATACCTTCGTGTGTGCGCTCTCTCTCCTCTCTCGGGGAAAGATGTGAAGGAGGACGACACACCTTGTCAACAAAAGAAGCTCCTCCGGCAAAGGAACCGCTTATCTCTTCCACCTCCGACCTCCAAGCAAGGCCCGAAATTCTTCGAGCAATGGAATAATCTCGTGCTGAAGGAAAGGCAAAAGACATGCCTTCTAGTATCCCAAAACGAAGAAGTTAAGCTCCTTAAGAGGTCATAATCCGGAACCAAATTCTTCGAGAGACCAGCAAGAATCGTACCTTGTACCTTTCTTCAAAGCAATGATCTTTCTTCTCGTGCATGATCTCCTCTCTACACCAATCTTGAACTTGTTCAAAGAACAACATTTTGCCTTTTCTTTTTGGACAATTTTGAGGAGAATTTTTAAGGCCATTTCCATGGTTGTTTTCTCTCTTCCTCCCCCCCGAAAATGGTCAGTTGGACTCGGAGGTTGAAGAGGATATTTGAATTTGAAATAAAGCAAGCACCAGGATCTCGAAGCAAAATTAAAGGACAATGTCAGATGCCGACCCTATCCGCGCGCGGATACAAGTGTCATTACCAGAAAATTTTGCAACAAATTAAGCCAGCTGTTAACACCAAAAGAGGAATATTCCGTCCCAAGTTGCTCGAAACTTGTGCAAAAACCTCCCCAAACCAGTCCCATATACCAAAACACCCTTGCAAAAAAAAACCAAGTGCTCACGCAACACCGCATTCAAAGTATTGCATTGCATTCATAAAATAAAATCCTAAATTATTACATTCCAAAAAAGAGCAGTGTGCATAAAAAAAAAAAACAAACAAACAAACATAAATAAAATCCTAAATTATTACATCCAAAAAAAAAATGTGCATAATCCGCACAAATCTAAATCTCAAAAAAAAATCAAAAAGAAGTCAATCTGGAGTCTTCCAAAGCACCCGATGTCTCCCCCGCCCCTTCTTGCGACTCGCGGGCCCGCTCGTCAGGAGCCCCCGAAAGTCTCGGCTCGCAATCGTCCTCATCTCCGCAAAGCAGTGCCTGCCGATCGGGACCAACCCAAGCACACTCGATAGGGTAAAACCCAGATCCCCCCTGAAGAAATCGTAACCGAAGGTGAAGGCGTCCGACTCCCCGAACATACGGGGAGAGACGACCCACCATGCCGCCAGACGTAGTCCCCCCGCGCCCGTGTGGGATCCCCAAGAATGACGTGATCCGAAGGCAAAGTGCCATGCGCGCGTGATCAATGAGAGAGGAGAAAGAGGGGTCTCTAAGAAGTCTCCCTGAGGGAATAGGAGAAGCCTCCCGTCTGAGCAGGTGCAAAAGCCGGCCGTGGTCTCCGTCGGGCCCCTAGCCCGAGGTGCCTCCTTGTAGCAAGCAACCATCCTCCGTATGAATCTTCTTAGCCCCGATCACTTGCCATTCGGGCCGTCTCGACGACCACCTCCGAAAACCGCACAAAAGCAAAGCGTCAAAAAAAAAAAAAAAAAAAAAAAAGTGTTGATGTGCCAAGCAAAGGGATGACATGAAACAAAAGAAAGAAAAAGAAAGGGGAAAAGGTGAAAACCATACACTTCATACCCTCCTGGGACGAGGCCTTTAAAGCTTCAGGTGGAAGTCGCTCTCGGGCCGAGGGATCTGCACCCTCAATCGGACCCCATCCCCGGGATATAGGAAAAACTCCGTCCGAGGGTACCGCGGATCCCAAGCCCTCCCTATCCGTAACCTCGAGGCATCCTCAGCCTCCTCAAGACGAACGTCGCATATGGCTCAATCGCCACGAAGTCCGAGCTGCCGGGCTCAAGCTCGGTAATCAATCCCAGGTCACGGGACCGAGGATCGCTCGGGTGCATCATATCCACGGCGGAGGCTCCACCGGTGTCCTCAAAGGCAGAGTTCCTCAGCTGCCATGCCGGCGCGTCACCCTCTCCTCTCCTGCATAATATGCATCGCAAGTCAGGCCCCCCTCAAAACTCCTCCGCCGTGACCGGTCCGTATCTCAGCGCCCTTCACCAAGCGCTTACCTCAAAGCGATCCTGTGGGAAGAATATCATCCCCTCATCTCGTCTCGGCCTCCCGTACAAAGGAAGGCAAAACCCGCGTACTCGAGAGTCGTACGCCCCCGGAGCTTCTCTATCTTTTCCCGGGCATGCTTGGACCACAATAAGACTGCATGGCCGGATACGCCCCGACGTACGCCTCTGGGCCGCTGCTCCACACCGTGACGTGGAAAAAACTCCAACGCCCATACTCTGCGAAAGGTAAAAATCCAATCAATCCACACAGGCAAATAAAAGTGCGTGCTCAAAAAAAAAAAAAAGAGAGAAAGCAAAAAGAGAGCTTATACCTCCAGAGCAAACTCGAAGCAAAGACAAGGAGCTCACAGCCTCCTTCCTGGCTGTACCTATCAAGAGCAAAAATAAAGCTCAGCCAGCCCCGCCTCCTCCCCACGAGACATCTCCGGCCGTCTCCATGTCCTCCAAGCGACCTCACAAAGAAGGCAAAGACCGTCTGTCCCCTCAAAGCATGACCAAAGAGCGTGCTCGAGAAAGCAAACCACAAGAAGGCTCCTCTGCAATCTGATCTGGCGTACCTATCCTCTCCTCCCCAAACCTCATAACTCGCTATGGTTCGTTCCACGATCTTGCCATAGACCACACCGGCATACTCCATCCCCATCCCCTTTTGGGGAATGTGTGGGAAAATCCCGTAAGAGCTTCCGGCAGACCCGGCATCGGGCCGTAGCTATCTCCGCCACTCTCAATGTGTTGCGTCGTCCATTAAAGGACACGTGCCCGTGATCGCAAAGATAGTCGGAGGGCGTAACCGTAGCCTCGCCCCGTAAGAAGTGGAAGGTGTGGGTCGCGTCCCACCATGGCCGCGCCGCAGAGCAAACATCAAGCCCTTGCTTCTTAGGGAACTTGACCAGTCCTCAAGCACTCGACGAACTCCCAGTGAGCCCCGTCTCGACAACAACCGTCTCGACTTCGCAAAGCTCCTCGGCCCGCATCCGGAAGCCGATCCCACAAGTCAATCACGGACTCCACCGATCCTCGAGTCTTCATCTTGTTCAGCTGCTCCGTCACAAAACGGTTTCCGCCCTGTAAAAGAAAAAAGAGAAAGAGAAAATGTCAAAAGATTGCATTTGCATATACAAAAAAAATTCGACAAAGATGACAAAGATACAATGAGCATAGCCCCATTTTTCTCGCATGAAAGAAAACAATTTTCGCGAAGTCCCAATGCATTCATCAAAAAAAGGATGCATTCCTACGGAAGTAAAAACTCCGTCCCATTTTCAACAAAAAAAAAATGCATACATGCATATCATCCATCTTACATGCAACGGGAGGAAAAATCCGTCCCACTTTTCAAAAAAAAAATCCTAAACATACATACATCTCATATTGGCAAAATGCCCATTCTTTCCAAACAAAATGCATGCATTGCATCATCATTCATCAATATCAAAATTCAATTTCAAAAAAAAAATCATCATCAAGAACATGCAATATTCAATTTCAAAAAAAAAAATCACAATTCTTCGAATTTTCACAGGTAATTTTCGAATCAAAAAAAAATGTGGCAAAAATGCCAATTCTTTTTCCCAAGCAAAATGCACATTTTGGGTTACTCATATACTCATTACAGCATGCAAAGCATCAAAATCAAGATTCAAAGCCAAGAACATCAATCATTCGAATTTTCAAAAAAAAAAATTCAAAAATCACCCAAAAATTTCAAGCAAGAAATCGACAAAGGGATCAAGAGGATTCGAAGTATACCGCTCGGAGATGCGGATCCGAAGCCCAATGTTGCCAAGCATCGGGGTAATGCTCCTCCTCAACCGATCAAGGAAGATTGTAATGTCTCCTCATCCGACAAGCTCCAACCGCCTCTCCGCTATGGGACCACGTCCTTGGCCTTGAAAAGCGCCTTCCTAGTGTTCCATTGCTTAAAAAATTGAAGAAAACTAGGGATTTTAATTTTGAAGCTTCTAGTGGCCAAAATGGTCATGTTTCCTCGTTTACTGTCTCCCTCTCTCTCGGCAATTCAAAAATTGACCGAGGAAGAAGAAGGGCGCTGGCCCCCATTAATACCCCGACTTTCCATTCATTTTGTCCGCGCGGATGAGATTGTCGTGGTCAAAATGACCCTTTTGCCCTTTAAAATTTCAGACTCGCAATTCGGTCCCCAACTTGACAGTTAACGAAGTTAACCAAAGATAACCAAAAAAAATCTTCCCGGCACAAAACGTAAGACCGAGCGCCCCGAGAAAGATAACGAGATCCCGTATCTTTCATCAAAATTGCCCCTGCAATAAACGTAAGACCGAGTGCCCCGAGAAAGATAACGAGATCCCGTATCTTTCATCAAAATTGCCCCTACAGATAAACGTAAGGCCGAATTAGTGCCCCTAGAGAGAAAGATAACGAGATCCCGTATCTTTCATCAAAATTGCCCCGAGTCAAACGTAAGACCGAGTGTCCCGAGAAAGATAACGAGATCCCGTATCTTTCATCAAAATCTTCCCCTAGCCAAACGTAAGATCGAGCGCGCCGAGAAAGATAACGGATCCCGTATCTTTCATCAAAATTACCCCTAGCCAAACGTAAGACCGATTCTCCCCGAGAAAGATAACGGATCCCGTATCTTTCATCAAAATTACCCCTATAGCCAAACGTAAGACCGAGTGCCCCGAGAAAGATAACGAGATCCCGTATCTTTCATCAAAATTACCCCTATAGCTAAACGTAAGACCGAGTGACCCGAGAAAGATAACGAGATCCCGTATCTTTCATCAAAATTGCCCCGGCACAAACGTAAGACCGAGTGCCCCGAGAAAGATAACGAGATCCCGTATCTTTCATCAAAATTACCCCCTAAGCCAAACGTAAGACCGAGTGACCGAAAGATAACGAGATCCCGTATCTTTCATCAAAATTACCCCTAAGCACTCAAACGTAAGACCGAGGTGACCCGAGAAAGATAACGAGATCCCGTATCTTTCATCAAAATTGCCCCCTAGCCAAACGTAGCATCAGAGTGCCCCGAGAAAGATAACGAGATCCCGTATCTTTCATCAAAATTACTCTCAGTCAAACGTAAGATCGAGTGACCGAGAAAGATAACGAGATCCCGTATCTTTCATCAAAATTACCCCTAGTCAAACGTAAGACCGAGTGACCGAGAAAGATAACGAGATCCCGTATCTTTCATCAAAATTGCCCTGGCAGTCAAACGTAGAGGCAAAGTGCCTGAGAAAGATAACGAGATCCCGTATCTTTCATCAAAATTACCCCCTAGGTCAAACGTAAGACCGAGTGACCGAGAAAGATAACGAGATCCCGTATCTTTCATCAAAATTGCCCCTAGTCAAACGTAAGACCGAGTGCCCCGAGAAAGATAACGAGCTCCCGTATCTTTCATCAAAATTGCCCCCGGCAGTCAAACGTAAGACCGAGTGCCCCGAGAAAGATAACGAGATCCCGTATCTTTCATCAAAATCATCCAACGGCAGTTAAACGTAAGACCGATTCCCGTACAAATACGTTCGATTTTCCCCTGCACAAATACGCCGATTTTCCTCAAAGAAAGGCTAACGAAATCCCCAAAGAGACTTAACGGAATCCCAAAGCCCGAAATCTCGAGTAGTACTCGAACTACGAAAGGGCTTGATTCCCACTAGGGATACGTAGGTAGCCTATCATTAGGTCCAGCCCCTCGACCAAAACGGTCACCCTATCCTTCGGCAGCAGACGAAGTCCACCGAAAGGCCATTCCAAACCAAGGTCCGAGGCGCCTAAAAGGCCATCAAGGTTCGAGGCACCTAAAACGCCATCTCCAAGGTCCGAGGCACCTAAAACGCCATCTCCAAGGTTCGAGGCACCTAAAACGCCATCCTCAAGGTTCGAGGCACCTAAAACGCCATCTCCAAGGTTTGAGGCACCTAAGACGCTATCACTAGGAAAGCGATAAATCGCAATCATCCCCAGACAAACAGAGACCGAAAATGGTCATTCCTATCCCCACAGAGCGGATAGCCATCGACCGAAAATGGTCATCTTTATCCCCAGCAGAAGTTTCTTTCCAAAGAAACGACCGTAGAACTCGCTCATCAATGTTCGAGGCACCTAACGCCATCATCTCCGGTGGTCAAAGACCCGAACTACGATCGGCTTGATTCCCACTCGGGATACGTAGGTAGCCTATCGCTAGGTTCGACCACCCGATCACTCGATCATCCCGCCAAATATGGAGCCTTACTTTTATCGACGACCCCGCTTCCTTCGAACGCGCCGTCGCCGAGGGGCTACCGTAAAGTGCTCCAATTTGAGCTTGTTAGAATTTTCGTTAGAAAATTAACGAAAGTTATAACATTTCTAACAATTCCTAACAATCCTAACTTTCCTAACAAAGTGAGGGTAAAATGGGCATTGTTATTTAAGGTTAAACCTTAAAAAGAATCTCAAAAAGAAAACAAAAGAATAAAACCATAAATAGCAATGGCCGGAGACACAAAACCGGCCGTTAATTTGAATTTTGAAAAAGATTATTCTTCTTGTCCAAAGCCGAAGCCGCATTTAATGAACAAAGGCACGCCGCCCGGACTCCGTCCGCGGATGAGATTGTCAATTTTCAGAGGGCTATAAATTGAGCCCTCCAAATACAAAAAATAAGGAGGAAGAACACAATTGCACCGAACCTCAGCGTTAAATATAGAGAGAAAACAGTGAGAATTCTTCAAGAATTGTCACCATTTTCTCTCCAATCTTTCCCAACTCACACTCATCCACTCACTCTCATATTAAAGCCCTAAACACTCATACACTCAAGCCAAACACTCAAGAACACAAGGAAGATTGGTAAACCCTCCTCTTCCTAACCCTAAATCTCATCCATGCATGCATCTTCAAACTACAAAATGTAGTTCTTTCATCTTCTTTCTTTAGATCTAAGAAGATCACCATGGAAGACCATCTCCATGGATGATCTTCTACAAAGATCAACATTATTTTCAAAGCTTTTCTTGCTTACTTGCAAAAATGCACTTTCAAAACCCTAAAAAACCATTTTCAAGCACTAAATCTTGATTTCAAAGGATAAAATTCCCCTTCCCAAGCAAATGAAATGCTTAGTCCTAATGTACCCCAAGGATGGTTTGGTATAGTTGATTCACCACTAAAATGTCTAGTGATCACTAACCAAAACCTAGGGAAATGGGGACAAGCATGGATGCAAAACCCCCCTTAAAATCATATTTTCTTTCTTGAGAAGTTGCTGTCCAGTAGCAATTTTCTCAGACCCCAGTCCATGGTCTTAATTTTTGGACACAGATGAACTTGGAATTTGGTGTTGACTACAAAACACTTTTTGTAGCCAACATCCAGAGCTTTCCAGACATATTTTTACTTTATTTTTTGGGTGAGTAAAACTCCTCTTTTCAAATTTTCTTTCAGAGGCTAGTTCATCAGCTTCTGGGAATCCAGATCTCATATCTGAGGTTTCCAGAAGGTTTTGACCCCTCAAATCTTCTCCAAAATGGAAAATTCCTTCGCACAAACTTTATTTAAGGTGTCTAGAACAACTTTCATTATCTGAGTTTATCCAGATTATGAAGTTTTAAGACCCTTGAATCCCTTGTAAAATCAAAGGTCCACTGCCTTTTTCATTCTGGCAGAAATGGCTCTCAACTTCAAAAGGTCTTTTGAGTACCAAATCTCAATCCAAAAATCTTCCAAAAAATCATGGGATCAGTTTAAAGTCTTAAAAAGATATCCCAATTTTTACTTTTCTAAGTTTCAACTTATTTTGGCCAAAACACACACACACACACACACACAAATGATTTTCAGCTTGGAAGACTCGTTTTTACGAGGCGCGTCGGGTGCACACTAACGTCCTTCCCGACGCGTAACATGACCTCCGAACCTAAATCTCTGATCTCGGGCTTTTTTCAAAGTTTTGGCCCTTCAAAATTAAAATGGCGTGGCGACTCCGTTTTTCCGGTTTTATTTGGTTTTTCAAAGAAACGCAAAAATCGAATTTTTCCCGCGAAAAAGGCAACATTCATCACAAGCATGCACTAGTGAAGGTTACATTTCTTTAACTGCTCATTTTGTTGACACTGAATGGAAATTGAATAGTAAAATACTCAACTTTACCCATATGCCGCCTCCACATTCAGGAGTTGAATTGGCTGCAAAGTTGTTTGAGTTTTTGAAAGAGTGGGGGATTGAGAAGAAAGTGTTTTCTTTGACATTAGATAATGCCTCTAGTAATGACAACATGCAAGATATCTTGAAAGAGCAGCTTTGTTTTCAGAATGATGGCTTGTTTTGTGATGGTGAATATTTTCATATTCGTTGTTCCGCTCACATTTTGAATTTAATTGTTCAAGAAGGTCTGAAAGTTGTTTCTGGTGCTTTGTATTTGATTAGAGAATCTGTTAAGTATGCTACAGGTTATGAGAGTAGGACTAAAAAATTTGAAGAGTGTGTAAGGCAAGTGGGTAGTATTGACACGAGTATTGGTTTGCGATTGGATGTGCCTACTCGTTGGAATTCAACATATTTGATGTTAGCTAGTGCCATAAAGTATAAGAAGGCTTTTTTTCTTCTTCAGTTGAGTGAAAAGAATTTTAAGTGTTGTCCTTCACAAGATGATTGGCAGAGGGGTGAGAAAATATGTGATTTCCTTGAGCCTTTTTATGACACTACCAACTTGATCTCGGGCTCTTCTTATACTACATCAAACTTATATTTCATGCAAGTTTGAAAAATTGAAAGGTTGCTTCAAAATAACTTGTATAGTGAAGATGAAGTGATAAGAGAAATGTGTAAAAGGATGCAAGGGAAGTTTGACAAATATTGGGCTCAAAAGATAGTATAGTGCTTGCATTTGGGGCTGTTCTTGATCCACGAGTGAAGTTGACAATGTTGCATTATTTTTATTCAAAGGTTGAAAATAGTGTCGAAAAAACAGAAAAGAAAATCTTACTTGTCAAGGGACATTTATACAAGCTTTTTGAGGAATATTCTAAAAATAACATTGATCACATGACTAGCTCTTCACAACCACATACCTCTTTTGTCACATCTTCATCAACGAACAACAAAGGAACATTTAAAAACAAAGGCAAACGGATGTTTGATGTAACTGTAAGTATTTTTTTAATACTTTTTTTTTTGTTTTCTTTACTTGATTTATATTTTGTTTGATCTATGTTTTATATCATGTTAGGAATTTATGGAGTATGAGAGTCAAACTGTCATTGTTGCTGGAAAATCTCAATTGGATCTTTACTTGGAGGAGCCTAAGCTTGAATTTGCTTTTCATGAGGATATGAATGTCTTGGAATATTGGAAATCTCAGAAACAGAGATACCCAATTCTTGCACGCATGGCATGTGATGTTTTAGCCATTCCTATTACCACCGTTGCATCAGAGTCGTCATTTTCTATTGGAGCTCGTGTGCTCAACAAGTATAGAAGTTGCATACTCCCTAAGAAAGTGCAATATCTTATTTGTGCTCGTAATTGGTTACATGGCTATGATAATTTTATTCTTAAATTTCTTTGAATGTGTTAAATTATTGTTACTTTTACTTAATATTTGTGTTTTTATTTAAATGTAGAAACTGATGATAATGAAGATGAAGCGGATGCTATTGTCAAAACATCTTTACCAAGTGAAGGGTCCAATAATGTGCAAGTTATTGAAGAATGATAGGTAACATAATTTTGGTCTTTTTCCAACAAAATCCTGGCTTTGCCTCTGCTCTTACATCTATTTTGTCCTTTTTTTCTTACTGTTATCCTCTCTCTGTGTTTTCAACTCTCATATGGCCATATATTACCCAAGTCATATGCCTCCCTTTTCAGAGGCAAGTGTTATTTGAGTAAGATTGAAAAATTATAAGTGAATAGTATTTACATATCTCAACCAGAAAAGGTTACTTGTGTGACTATTTTTCCTGTTGTCTGTTGTAGAAATGATGTATATATATCAAATTCTTGCACACTAGACTGCCTCTGTCTCTTGTTACCCCGCGCCATATAAATGTCACTCTTTCCTTTTTGGTTCGTCCTAAAATAAATGTCGTATTTTTCAATAACGAAATAGTCTTACTGCAATTTTTACCTTTGTACAAGTAACAAGCAATGCACAAGCAACTCACATTCCTTAAAAAACGTTGACAAGTCAAATGTGATATTTATTATGGACGGAGAGAGTACTTTGCTGTATATCATGATGGAAAGGTTTAGTTTCAAAAGTAGTTAAGATGCTTATAACTAACAAAACCCTTAGAATGTACACTTTTGTGCATTTGAAGCTCCTTTTAGGACATTTAGTTGATGGTGTTACATTATAAATAAGCACAGGTTTTTCTTTGTATTTAGTGTTCCATTCAACGTAAAATACTTAATGCTCCTTCCATCCAAAAAAAAAAAGAAAGTCAAACTTCCCTTTTTTGTTTGGTCCCAAAATAGTTTCATACTGCTTAAAAGGTTATATTTTTATTGTAATTTCAAGAAGATACACATTAGCAAAAGCTTAAATTGTTGCCTATAGAATGAGAAAAAAATAATCAAGGAAAAGGAAATTAAGAGGAGCATATGGAATCAGGAACCTAACAAATTTAATTTGCTACCTGGAGATGCATATTTATTAATGGAACTATGATAAGCGATCCAACTTTCTTATACTTACTACATTATCTCGAGTAAAAAGAGTTGAGAAAAGAAAAAAGGTACATATTGATTGTATAGGTGAATTATGTTCAAAAAAAAAAAATTAAGCAGGCTAATATGGTTAAAACAAAGGCTGAAGACAGTGAGGAACTAATTGGCGTTATAATACTAGTGTTTCCTCTTGTTTTTGATAAATTGAGCTTCGTTTATTTTTCATGCTTCGATGGAGAGATGATGATTCAATCCTACATTATTTTACGATGCAGGTCGCAGAGAAATAGTGAGGAACTTCAATCTAGAAGCTGTACCAAACCAATACCAGTTTCTCTGCTATTATCCTTGGAGGCTGCTTGCACTGTCATGTATATGCCAATATAATTAACCCCTTCTTTGAGGTTTCTGGGCCTCCGCACTATATGTGCCCCCTTATTTTGTTATTAACTAAGTTCTAGCTTGTTTGTAAGTTGTAACTTGTAATACACTTGATGGGACGGAGTATTTTCGTGTGTTGAATGCTTTTTTTCTGTGTTGAATGCTTTTTTTCTCTTTATTTCTCATAGTCAACGGGTCCCGTATGGGTCCCGCGGGATCCCGCGTCCCGCAAATGGGACGGGATGGGACGGAGTATTTTCGTCCCGTCCCGTTTTGGTCCCGTCCCGTTTCGTCCCGCTCCCGTCGTGGGACAACTTAATTTCGTCCCGTCCCGTCCCGTATTCCCGTATTGACGGCTCTACTTACAAAGACCCTCGCACAGGCAGAAGCATGATGGTCATGTTAGGTCCATGAGTATTTGATACATAGATGGAGCCTAGTGCAAGTGGGAGATTGTTGGTGTAATGCCCTAGGCTTTATTTATGTTTAACTTAAAACCGTTATATATCATCTTTATCATTTATTATAGAAAAAGTTTATTATTTGATTATTATATATTTTGCATATTTATTGTAATAATCTTCGTCCCTAATTATTAAGTGAATAATTAGTATAAATGTTAATGGATAATCATATGATGATTATATGCATAGAGATGCACATTAAATTTATGGGTACTTTTTAGTGAACAAGTGACTGGACTTGACCCGTATAAGATTTATGTCATGGTCAAATGTCATAATTAAATCTCATATGGTCACTTCATTTAGTCCCTAGACCTGAGATTATCATGACCTTACATATGATGAAAGTTATGTTTGATTTTAGTCAAACGATATCTTAACACGATATCTATAAAGATTATCTTTGGCATGATCGGATTCATGATGGGAAGGATGATGAGGCAAGATGGAATTTGTCCCTCGAAAGAGAGATGTTTTGCTTGGGCCCCTCGTTGAGTGATAATGATGAAAGTGTATGGACATACCCCAATACGATTGGATTATCATTATACTCAATATCGAGAAAGCATTGAACAAATACAAGTTGACGTGGACCATGACTTGTGTTCAATATAACATCGTGAGACAAAGGGAGAAATGGAAGTGTACCATTGAAAACGTGAACTCTTACGTTATATTAATTGGGTAGACATAATGGCTTGCTAGAGTCCGCTTATGTTTTATGAGGGTCGATATGATCGAGCTCATTGCCAACATAATATAATCATATTGGGTCACACACAACTAGAATGAATTGGTTAAATCAAAGGAAGAAAATTGAGAGTTCCTCATCAGGCATAAGTCATCGCGTGACAGATCTTGTCCAGAGGACTCGTCTGGTCGTGCGACAGATCTTGTCAAGAGGACTCGTATGGTCGTGTGACAGATCTTGCCAGAGGCGGTTTACAGCCTAGTTTCCTAATACAATTAGGGCACAAATATTAATACTATTGTAGTATAAATATGAGTCTGTGAGCAGCCAAAACTGAGCCGAATTTTCTAAGGAAAAATCACAACAAAGGTTTCTCAATATTCTTCCTAGGGTTTAAGGATCTAGAAATCCTCAAGAACCGTTCTTGGTTCATTCAAAGGTGTGGATACTATTAGAGGGTCTTCGCTCGTACGACGATCAAGACCTAGAGTTCGAATATGAAGTTTCAAGTTTTTGAAGATCGAAGTTTGTGATTCAAAATCACATCGATAGATTGTTCGATAGCTCAAGAACGGAAAGCAATTAAGGTTGGTTAATTCTATCTCATAGGAATTCAATTTAATTGTATAGAACGAATCTTAGGGCTCTTGGGTTTTGTGTTATTTATATGTTAATTTCGCTGTGCATGGACCCATAAAACCCAACAGTTATCCCTTGAGGCTTTTAAATACTTCTCTGTCAGGGACGACAGGGGAAATTGGGTCCCACCCAAGTTATGGGAGGCCAAGAAAAGAATATATTTGTTCGGCGATATGCTGGTTTTGGGTGACCATAATCGTCTAAGGAACTTTGTGATGGGGGTTTTGAACAGGTTTCATCGTGAGCGCTGAAATTACCAGATCCGGCGCGCGGACGACATCTCGCATTGGGAGGGCTCTTTGCTGCTTTTCCTTTTGTAGAGTCGCCATGCCGTTTTGATTATGCCCAAAACATTGAGAAAATGCTGTTTTTGTTTTGTTGTTGTGTGATGAGATTTTTGAGTTCGGAGGTCAGGTTACGCCTCGGGAAGTGATTTTTTAGTGCTCACCCGAGTCGCCTCGTATACACAAGTCTTTCTGTACCATTTTCTTTATATGTTGTGTGTGTGTGTGTGCTTTTAAATAAAATGCATTAAGTAAAAAATTGAAAGACAGTGCGGGAATATTAACAAACCTTTATCACCGTCAGACCTCCATAGTGCAATGGAAGGTCTTGTGGGATCGTTTTGACGGTTTGGGTATGAGTGAATAGTAAATATTGACTACATTGTAAGCAGTAAATTTAAAGCAGTAATATATTTAAAGACTGAAATTTAGAGCAGTATTTAAATGTGCAGAAGGAGAACTCACCAATGTTGGTTAAGTTCTATCTTCCTAGGGTTTGTAGGAGGAATGTGTTTGATTGAGGTTGTTTAAAGAGGAGAGAGGTTTTGCCCTCACTAATGGCAAAATCTACCCTAATTAACTCTCGATATCACACTCGTGGTTTCTAAAGAGGAGAGAAATTCTGCACTCACTCGAGCAGAACCTTCCCTAATTAGCACTCGTTCACACTCGTTTGGACTCGCGGGTTTGGACCGGTTTGAGACGTTTGGGTGTTTGGAGTTTGGCTGGGGATGATTAGGGTTTGTGGGACGTCGGGAGGTCGATCATGACGGCCCGGGATGGACCGGGATCGCCTCGGGAGGGCTTCGGGAAGCCTAGGGATGGCTCGGAAGGCCTCGGGAAGGACCGGAAGAGGCCGAAATGGCCTAGAATGTTGCCTCAAGGCTGTGGGGAGGCTTGGAGAAGAGAAGGTGTGAATGAAATGGGCTGGAGTGCCTTCTATTTATAGGAGGAGAAAACTTGCAAAAGTGTCCGTACGAACACTTCTTCAATCACAAGAAATTTTGGTTTTCCGGGATTCGAGGGAATGTTGTGAACTTTGGGGAGATTCTGGCGTGTTGACAAACATGTCCGTACGGACACATTTGTCATGCAAAGAGGTTCGTACGGACATCATTGTAATCAATCATTTTTTCACTACCATTGGATAGTACTCGTTGAGAGCTTTCCAACCATATATGGCACGTTGATGGATAAAATCCTCGTGTAATAAAAAATTATTGCAAGTGTACAAGTTACCGAAGTAGCAATATACAAAAGTAAGGGTCGAACCACAGAGATTTGTGTGTGAACAAATTGGTTTAGTTAATGTAAAAAGTAACAAAGGGGGTTTGATTTTGGTTTTTTAAACTAGAATAACAAAAAAATTAAACTAATGAAAATAAAACAGATAATAAGATCAAGATTGGCAAGGATTCACGGATTGGATTTCACAACTATCTCCTTCCTATGCTGATTTGTAAAAACAATTACTAATCTTGTTCAAGAAATTGTTCATTTTGAAAAGAGTTGGGACGGTTAGATGGTCGGGTTGCAACCCTATTATTACTTCGATGTGATGTTTTTCGCAAGGTCTACAAAACATAAAAGTAATACATTAAAAACCAAGGAACAAATGATTTTAGATCCGTTTGATTTCCGCAAGGTCTTCAATTAGATCTATTCAATGGAATCTAGGTCAATGTAAAAATTATCCACGCAAGTGCAATAATTTAAAGACCAACAATATCAATCGATATTGTTGAAGTCTAAAAAATGAATTAAGCAAATTCCATTGAACAAGAACAAGAACAAGAAAAGTGTGGGAAGAATTAAAACATTGCTAGCATAGGAATTTAATAGTCACTACATCCAATCCGCGAAAAAGGAATTTAGCTACTCATACCCATAGCAATAGATATAAGATATAAAATTAAGAACATAAAACCTGAATTTATGAAAAATAAAATCCTTCAATTTTGATTACAACCTTGAAAAGTAGAATAAAAGTCTTCCTAAAAAGGGTGCTGACTTTACATATATATACTAGGGCAAAAGGGAGGTGAAAATTAGGAAAAACAGGTAGAATCCTCCTTGAAAAAGGAAATCGAATTTCTGATTTTCGGGGGCTGGGTGGTCGCCTACTTTGGTTCTGGGCGGCCGCCCACTTGTATAGAAAGTTCACGGCTTTGAAATTTGATTACATGCGGTCACCCACTTTGTCTTGTGCCACAGCCCAGGTCAACAGCCTTTTGGAATTTGTTCTTCCTTTGTTGGATTCTATTCGCAATAGTTGCACTTTGGTCACTGTACTTTTCAGCCTTGCTCTTTAGTCCTTGAACTTTCCAGATTTTCACTTTGGCCCCTGAACTTTATAATATCAGATTCCTCCCCAATTTCCCATAATTCCAGTTTGGTCCCTGAATTTCCAAAATAAGCTCAGATCTTCCATTTTATCAGTAATTGCACTTTAACCCCTATACTTTCAAAACACTACAAAATATATTAAATTTTCAAGATTTCGAGCATCAAATAAACTAGGAAACATATCTTTTGGATGGGTAAAACCAGATTCTTCAAATACCCTCAAACTTATCTTTTGCTCGTCCTCGAGTAAAACAAAACTAAAACAAAATAAAAACTAACTAAATAAAACAAATAAAATATTTTTGAAATTTGTTCAATTCATATAATAGGTCGTTGGCACAACAAGTCTCAGATCTTATAACACACATAATCTACAAGAATTATCATGAACATGAGACTATAATTACATGAATGCATCTAACTTATAATTCTCCATCACATAATGAAAGATGAAAGAAATATGGGAGATCATTGTTTCCAAAATAAGATATTTTATAGGGTTACTAACCACATGCTCTAAATCAATGATAATAAAATAGATTTCTGCACAAGGGACACTCATATGCATGTTTAAATAAAACTGTCAACCCGGCTACTCTTTAGGGATCAAATATGATTTTATGGCTTGTAATATATTGCGAAAAATGCGGGCTAGGTTCACGCTTCCAAATGAAGATAAGGACATACGAAGTCAAGCAAGAGAAACTATAAAGTCTTCATCATACATCCTCACTTTGAAATTTATCACTCCGCTCCATGTCAACCCATTGATTTAACCCCCAAACTTATAATTTTGTACACTTTCACACTTGGGGCTGATCACATTCTTTTTTTTTTTTTTTTTTGTCACTATCCACTTCAACATTAGAGAGGGCTCTGCTTTTTTTTTTTTAAAACTTTTCTTTTCATTTTTTTCCTTGCACAAATATATCACGAAGAATGTGTATTCAATATTTTGCTCAAGTCCCTCTTTTCAATACAATTCATAATCCCCCCTTTTTTTATAACCACTCAACCCTTTGATTTTCCAAACATCACCCAAACATCCCCGTCATTCCCTAGTTTCACTTTCTTGAAAAGGTGAGAAAATAGTGTATAAGTTAAAAAGGGTAGGACAATGAGGGTACAAATGAAGGCGAATGGTGGTCTAAGATAACCTCCCACTTTGTGAGAGATTTCATTCCTTTTTTAAGCTCAAAAGGGGTTCTAGCGGAAAATTTTATATAAGTGACGAGACAGTTAAATGCTCACAAATTGGGTTTAAAGAAAATAGTCAAATATCACTTCCCAAATAGCCTAATTGATGTGTTATTGACAGTCATGCAAACATGTTCTAGGGACCCCGAGAATGTCAAAGTGATCCTATAAAGGTCTCCTAAATTGGTAATAATGATCAAGAAAATTAATATGAAAGTGAAAGGTGGAGAAATCATACTTTAGATGTATCAATGCAATTATATCCCTATATTGACAATAATACTCAAGATTTTTAAAATTAAAGCACTCTCAAATTCTCATAGACTTTTGCCAACTTCCCAAAATATGAAAAGAACAAAATTTTAAATTTTTCTATTTTTTTTGGAATGTGACACTATATACACTCCCATAAACCCACAAACTTGGAGAGACATCTACCCCCAAACTCAAAATGTGATATGTCCTCATAGCATAGAAAACAAAAACATGCCTTGGATTCAAAGGACGATATGACACAACAAAACAAATAAATAAAGTAAATAAAACATACCTACTTGGGTTGCCTTCCAATAAGCGCATTTGGTTAAGGTCGTTAGCCCGACCGTTGCTCCCACTTACATGGGATGTGAGGTGGCCACATTCTCTTTGGCCTTGGTTATCCTTCCCTTGGCCCACCTCGCATATTCGCGGGCACAAACGCCCACGCTTTCCATACAAACTTACCCTTCTCTACAAGCTCGGGTGGAGCCCAAGGGATTTTCGGAACCTCTTTCTTTTTCAATTTATTTTCCTTCATTTTCTTTTTCTTGGGGACCTCTCCCCCAAACTCATTCGCTGCCTTACTCTTATCGCAATCAATCAACTCATCTTCATCCACAACATCATAAGATCTGTTATCCTGAACACACATCTTGGCAAAGAAAGTGTCAGAAATATCAAGAAAACAACATTCTTCAATTTTAGCACATGAGTCAATGATGTCGGCTTTTAGAGGGAAGAAAGATTTTAATGGGGACACCGACCTCTTGTGGGATCGGCCTAGGGGGTGATACGGGCCATCACAAGAACCAAGAATGTCGGCCATGTTTTTCACGTCACATAAGTGGGAACCCGCTCTATCCCTAGAATTCTCACTGCCCTTCAACAACAACTCAAGATCATCACATTCACTCACATGCCACAAATGCTCATTCACTTCTACCCTATCAATGAAATGACAAGAACTGTCATCATCCATAGGGTGTTGCATGGCATTAAAGACAGATATCACTTTTTTCACCAGCTACAGTCGTAGAAAGTTTGCCATTCCTCACATTAATAATAGTGTTGGTCGTCACCATCAAAGGTTTCCCAAGTAATATGGGTGAATCATAGTGACTTCCTTCACCTCTTGGCATCTCAAGCACCACAAAATCAACAGGCACAATGATTGAATTTACCTGAACTAAAACAT
The DNA here is from genome assembly GCA_022495995.1 of Adenophora triphylla var. japonica. NCBI lineage: Eukaryota > Viridiplantae > Streptophyta > Magnoliopsida > Asterales > Campanulaceae > Adenophora > Adenophora triphylla. The sequence continues at coordinate 19,230 of JAFEMH010003767.1, forward strand.
CCTCCACAATGCCCATAGGTCTTTTAATGGACCGATCCACAAGTCGGGCAAACCCAACTCCTCATACAAATAATAGGGCAGCAAATTAATGCTAGCTCCAAGATCCAACATAGCTTTCACCCTCTTAGACTCCCCCATAGTTAGACGTGTCCAAAATCTAACCGAAACCGGCTAACCGGAGGTTAATAACCGTAACCGGTCAAAACCGTTAACCGGATTAACCGTAACCGGATTAACCGAAACCGACGGTTAACCGATTCGGTTAAGGTTTTTTCAAATCGTCTAACCGGCGGCTATAACCGGCGGTTATTTAACCGGTTATAACCGTTAAATTACCGGCAGTTATAACCGCCTTAACCGGCCAGATTTGAATAATTGAATAATTTGAATTAACGTTTCAGTCAATTTTTTAACGTTTTCAGTTAATTTTTCATAATTTCAGTTAGTTTTTTTAAATTTCAGTTAGTTTTTTAACGTTTCCAGTTAGTTTTCAGAATTTCAGTTAGTTTTTTGAAATTCCAATCAATTTTTTAAAGATTTTCAGTTAGTTTTTTAACAAAAGGACTAATCTGAAAAAGAAAAAAAGTCAATTTTTAACCGTGTTAACCGTGTTAACTGTGATAACCGGATATAACCGTTAACTGTATAACCGTAACCATTAGTACACGGTTAACGGTTAGGTTACGGTTAGGACTTAACGGATTTTTTAACCGGCGGTTATAACCGTTAACCGCCAGTTTTAACCGGATGGACACGTTTACCCATAGTAATAGAAATAAGAAAACTTCTAGGATCTTTCAATTTGGATGGAAGACTATGTTGTACCACAACACTAGCATTCTCACTCATCAACACTTTCTCATTTGTCTCATACCTATGTTTCTTGAAGTTTAATTCTTTGAAAACTTGGAATAAGCAGGAATGTTTTTTATTACATTAAGTAAAGGGATGTTGATGTTCACCTTAGAAAACATGTCCATCAAATCCGACATTTGCTTATCCAATTTATGTCTTAAAAACCTTCCGGGAAAAGGTACGGGAGGTACAAATGGCTTGGGGGTTGGAGAATCAACTTTAGTATTTTTCCCCAACTCATTTGTAGTATTTTCACTCACATCATTATTACTATCTACAACAGGAGGGGGAGGAGAAGATGAAGACGAATTTACCTCACTACCTACCTGTTTGCCATTTCGGAGGGTGATAATGGCCTTTGCTTGATGTGGTTGGCTCAAAAAGGTCCCAGGCTTATGACCTTGTAGAGCTTCAGCCAATTGCCCTATCTAGGCCTTGATCTTTTTCATGGCTGCATCCTGATTATTGGTCAGTTGTTGGTAGTCAGCCCGCATTCGATCCATAGCCTCTTCACAAGGCTCTTTTTTTCTTTCATATGGTCCCGGTGGTGGTGGAGGATGGAGAGACTTAATTCTGCGATTGATTGCCTCCCCAAGAGAAATTAGGGTGCTTTCCCTACCCAGGATTGTATGTCAGGGAGAATGGATTGTTCTGTGGGACCCTCTGCATATATGCCTGCATCATCTGTACCTGCTCGGGATCATACAAAGAGGGACTAGTGGTGAGGCAAACTTCATAGGAATGAGTTTTAGAACCATAAGTTACACAACCATCATGTGCTACATTACCAACAGATAACACATTAGATGCAACATTAGAAGTACTACTCATGGCCAACTTATCAAAAATTTTGATTTAGAAGTGCAAATTGTTTTATGATCTCATCACTCATTCCTATTCCATTCACACTATTTGTTTTACCCCTTAACCCCTTTTGTTGAGAATTAGATGCTAGCCTCTCAAACAAGGCTTCGGTCTCCTCAGCAGTTTTGGCTCCTAAAGAACCTCCGGCTGCATTGTCAACCATGGCCTGATCAGCTTGTGTCAACCCACCATAAAAAGTTTGATGAAATAAAGGTTGAGAAAAATTGTGGACACTGCACCAAAAGCATTTTAAACCTGTCCCATGCTTCATGAAATGCTTCAAATGAGTCTTGTGTGAACCCTATGATTTTCTGTCTAAAAGTGGCTAACGTAGCATGTGGGAAGTATTTTCTCAAAAATATATCATGTAATTCATCCCAAGTATTAATGCTCCTAGGTGGGAGCAACATTAACCACTTCTTAGCATTGCCCGCGAAATCCTTATTTTGACGGTTAGAGGTTGGGTGAAAGGAAAAGAGTGGAGGCTAGCTCGCTTCGCTTGAATCCTATTTCTTGCTCTTCTTCTGGAGCCAAAGGAGGAATCAAGAAGACTTTCTCTAAAGTTTTAATTTGATGGGAGAGTTGCTTGTTGGATGGAACCTTTTTTTCCAATAATATTAATGCCATAGGTCCCTTTCTCGTCCTCATCATTATTCTCTCTCTCTTTTCTTTCTGAGCCACGTTGAGGTAGTGCCCTATTGGTGTTAGCATTGTTGTTGCTATTATCACCCTTTACCCATTTGGCCAGCTCGCCATTATTGATTTTCGGCTGAATAATCATTTTCAGCTGGAAACAATCCTCAGTATTGTGACCGTGATCATTGTGGTAGTCATAAAACTTAGCCATGCTCCTCTCACTTGGCCTTCGGCCCATTGGGGGAGGAGGAGGAGCTTCCATAGCTTTTAAAATTGTCGCCCGTGTCACGGTCAGGGGAGTATAAACTGTTTCGTCCGCCAACCTTATGAGTTTATTAGTGTTGCGATTTCTATTTTTCCCCTGGCCGTGACCGCGGCTTGATCCTTGGCCGACCTCTTCCATATGCTCAATTATTTCTTTGGTCGGCCTGCGAGCAGCTAACACATTGGGCTATTCTGCTGAGGCAACAGCAGAGGCTCTCTCGTATATCTCCTCCACATTTTTGGTTCTATCCGAGGCAAAGTTCATTTTTAAGAAACCGAAGAATAGACCGCCCTCAAAGCAGAGCTGAATATCGCTCGCGGACAAGTCTACGATCTGCTCGGACATCTTTCTGAACCGAGTGATGTATGATTTTGTGGTTTCTGTTGCGGTCTGCTTGACTCTTATAAGATTAGTTTTTGGTCTCGCGGGCTCACCTGCTCCAGCAAAAGAGTTCAAAAAGCTATTTCTGAACTGATTATAGCTTTTGATGGATTTTGGCTTGAGGGTCAGCATCCAAGACAAGGCCTTGCCCGTGAAGGAATCAATTGGTGAGCCATCATATGTCTATATTTGGGGAGGTTCCACCCTTTGGATTGGAGCTCTGACAATATTGTCCGCAAAGGCATTCATGGTGCGGCCATATTTTGTAGAGCTTTGCTAGTGGGTTTCCCACATTTGGTGCATGAACTGGATAAAATTCGGATTCGTGCTATCCATCTTTGGTTTCTTGAAGGGAGAAGTCACGGTCTTCCCCTTGGCTTTAGCCATGGGTTGTGTTTTGGATTTCTCAGGGAGAGGAATAGATTTTTCTCCCTCTCCTATCTCCTCATCCTCCTCTTCCTCGTGACTGCAGTCAACAAGGGTTGGTTCTAACCTTTTTGCCCCCTAGATTGACTAGTTAGATATTTGGTGAGGACTCTTTGGGAGAACCTTTGGGAGCCTTCCTCTAGGCGGACACCACCGTTAGCCTCCAACTCAACCAACTCGAGCTGGACATCATTTATAGCCATGGCCTCAGCCACTAGCCTAGCCCTCTCAACCAGAGCTTGGTTTCTCTTGAGTATCAACTCAGGAGTGATAGGAGAGGTGGGGTTTTTGGACTTGGATTGTGGGGAGCTTTATCTTTTCAGGCAGCATCAAGCTTTTCCCTAAGGTCTCTTTGAGAAGGAGTGAGAGATCCTTGACTGACAGAACGGCCACCCAACCTATTAAAGGCTGAGGTGCTTGGTCTGGCAGGATTTAGTTGGGAGGGAGAAGCTTGGTTATTACCCGGAGGAGTAAGAAAACCGGCATTTTGAAGAGGAATGCCAGTCATTTTTCGAGGGAGGAAAAGCTAAAAGTGTTCGAAAAAAGTGTTTGTTTTGACAAATACACAAGATTGCACAAGAAAACTAGACTTTTCCCGGCAATGGAACCACTGATGACGCCACGACTTTCGGGTCTCACTGATAGGGATATTTGGCTTGTATATGAAGATCGTACCTATAACACAACAAAGACAAGAATCACCGTTAGAAACTAAGCCGGAGTTTAATCCCGCTCAGGCCCTCGGGTGTGAGAGTAAGATCTTTTGAGGATTTATAACTGAGAGTAAGACTTGAAATGTGTTAGTGAGTTGTGTGTTAGGGTTTAAATAGTGTGGCTTACAATGGTTATTTTCTACTTACCTTGTCCATGGAGACAAGGGTTGATATACTCCCTCCGTCCCAGTCCACTTAGAAAATTTTGAAATGGCACGGGAATTAAGAAATATTATTATAGTATTAGGAGAGAGAATGAGTGGAAAAAGTGTTGTGAGTGTGAAAAATTAAATAGGAGAGAGAATGAATGGAGGAAATAGTAATTATAATGGTGTTGTGAGTATTAAAATAATGTAGGAGAGAGAATGAGTGGAGAGAATAGTGATTTAAGGTTTCCATTTTGGGAATTCTTAAGTGAAGTGGGACGCCCAAAATGGAAAGTTTTCTTAAGTGAGGTGGGACGGAGGGAGTATATAGTAAGAAAGTGTTGTTGATGATGTCAGCCCTGGAAGATATTTTTATCTTTTGACCTAGGACACGTGTCTGCACCTGGTGGACTCGTACAATAAAGTAAGATTTACTGCGCATTGATGTATTTGATTGGACAAGGACAGAGGAAATAGGCGCTAGTTGGTGCGGCGCGTAACGCGCATTGTAGGCGCATGAGCCACCATTTAATGTGATGGGGACAAGCCGGCTCTCGGCGTCGGTGTAGGTACAGGCCTTTGTCTCTCTAGCTTTCACTACAAGAAAGTGTGTTATTTACGAAAGTTATATATGGCAGGCAACACGGAGCCGCCGTATATAACTATTATATAAGGCGGGCAACAAGGAGCCGCCGTATATATTAATTATATACGGCGGGCAACACGGAGCCGCTGTATATAACTAAATATATATACGGCGGTCTACAGGAGCCGACTTATATATTAGTATATACGGCGGCCCACGTATTAACCGCCGTATATAGTATACATATATACGGCGGTCTACACGGAGCCGCCGTATATATTAGTATATACTGCGAAATGAATTTCCCCAAAATTCCCTCTATTGTTCGCGCAAAATTCCCTAAAAATTCTGGCAATTAAAAAATTCCCTCTTTCTAGGGTTTGATCTCAATCAATCGAGTGAAGCGGATAACGGCGACCAGTGAAAGTCGAAGTCACCGGCCATTCTGACGAACGACGGCAACACCGAGGACTGTCTCTTTTCACTCTCGATCAACCAAGCTTCTCCGTCCGTGTTATCCTTCGCTGTCGATCTTTCCTAAGGGGGCTTTTGTTTTTTCATTTCACCTCTTATTCAGAGGTGGATCACTGAATTTTCAGAGGTAAGAAACTTTAAGTGTGTTTTTTTTTTTTTTAATTTCAGCCTTAATGCCTCTGAAAAGCCACTGAATTTTCAGTGGTAAAATTGAAGCTGAAAGCCTCTGAAAAGCCACTGTTCATACTTGGTTTGGGTTAAAAAAAATTTATACAGTTTATTGTTCATACTGCGTTTACGTTTGGGTTTTTTTTTTATTATTATTTTTATTTTTTTTAACTGTTTTAGAAAATGAATTCAGATAGAAAATCAAATAACTTATCCAATTCAGAATTCAGTTTTCAGTTGCTGCCTCTTAAAAATTCAGCCATTATCAGAAATGAAATCAGATTTCAGCATTCAGCACTTAAAAAAAACAAAAGCCCCCTAAGTCACCATTTCAAGGCCTGTAATTAAATTCTTTACATAGAATTCTCCTACTTGCATGATTAGCAGTTTTTCATTTCTGAACTGTTTTCGTTTGTTTTAATTATAAATCAATTAATTTTTTTGTTAGATTTGTTGTTAATTATTGTCGGTTTTTAACTATATTCAAATCATCTCTAGAGAAGGAGAACTCTTTGTTAGTTGGAGTAATTTTAAGAAGAAATTGACTTGTCCAAAATTTCTTTTAGTAGGATTTAACTAAGAAGAAAGCAAGGCCTCCACCAAATTCTAGTTCAGTCTCTGAAGCTTTTACCGGCTCACTTTCCCCGGTAAGCTCGATTCATCATCAATCGTTATTGCTCTTCCTTTTATCTCTTTACCTTCCTCTATTTATTCAAGATCTTAGGAAGTAAACATTGAATTTGTAGGAAATTGTTGTTTGATTGTTTCCAAAGCATGATTCCATTTCCTTGCTATTAGAAGAGAGTAACCCTTATTCTTAAGTATGTAGGCCTCGTGAATTTGTAGGAACTAAGCTGAATATATATATAGATCTTAAATGGTATGCAAGTGTTTTTTTGTATAATACTATTTTTAAAATATTAGTATTCACATTTATGTTAGGATGTTTGAATATTAGTTGGAGGGAAGGAGGTGAACTCAATTTGTATTGTAGGCAGAATGTTTGAATATTAGTTGCACTTAAATCCTAATTGGACAGTTAGGATGTTTCATAACTGATATTATGCTCGTGCATGATTCACATTTGTCCTAAAATGATGATATATGACCTGTTCTATTTAGCATTTATTCATGTTAAAAGCTCATTTCATTCTTTCTCATTTACACAAACTAGTTGCTATGTTTTTTATTAGGATGGAAGGGTGTGACTAAGTCTATAATTACACACAGACACACACACACACACATATATATATATATATATGAGTTTGTTTATGAGTTTATTTTTATTCTAAAATTTGTGTCCTTGATATTATCAAGGACATGTATAATGGAGTTAGTACTTGTGTAAAGACTAGTGTTGGGAAGACTGAAGAGTTCCCTATAAAGATTGGAGTGCATCAAGGTTCCGCACTTAGCCCCTTTCTTTTTGCTTTGATAATGGACGAATTGACGAGGTCAGTCCAAGATGATATATCAAAGTGTATGCTTCGTTCGATGATATTGTGATTGATGAGACAAGAGAAGGTGTTGAAAGTAAATTGGAGTTGTGGAGACACACTTTGGAATCTCGAGGTTTTCGATTAAGCAGAAGCAAGACTGAATATTTGGAGTGTAAGTTTAGCAGAGTTGAAAGTAGGGAGGCAGGGGCGGTCACATTTGATGGAAATATTATCCAAGCTTCGAGTTTTTCGCTATCTTGGATCCATTATCCAAAAGGATGGAGAATTAGATGGAGATGTGGCTCATAGGATTAAAGCAGGTTGGTTGGAGTGGAAGAGTGCCACAGGGGTTTCTATGTGATCGCGGCATGCCCAATAGATTAAAGGGAAAATTCTACCGCACGGCAATTAGGCCGCATTGCTTTACGGCACCGAATGTTGGGCCGTGAAACAAATGTCACGTGCATAAGATGAATGTGGCGGAGATGCGTATCTTTGCGATGGATGTGCGGTCATACAAGAAAGGATCGATTGGGGAATGAGGTGATCAGAGGTAAAGTAGGAGTTGCGCCCATTGAGGATAAAATGAGGGAAAATCGTCTAAGGTGGTTTGGACATGTGAGAAGGAGACCGAGTGATGCACCAGTTAGGAGGCCGGAACAATGGAGAAATGATAAAATGGCGAGGGGTAGGGGAAGACCCAAACAAACTTGGATTAGAGTAATTGAAAAGGATATGAGTTTACTTGGAGTGGATGAAAGTATGGTGTTGAAGAGGCCGGAGTGGAGGGCAAAAATTCATGTGGGGGTTTGATTTTTTTTTCTTGATTTTTATTTTTTTATTTTTTATTTTTATTTTTTGATTTTTTGATTTTTTGATTTGATTTGTATGTTTATTTATTTATTTGTTTATTTATTTATTTATTTATTTTTTTACTTTTTATTATTATTTTTTTTATTTTTTTATTTATTTATTTTTATTATTTTTATTTTTATTTATATTTTTTTTTCACGATAACATATGAGGATTCATGTTAGCCGACTCCAAATTATTTTGGGACTAAGGCTTTGTTGTTGTTGTTGTTGTTGTTGTGTCTCTCGATCTTATATATAGGTTGTATTTTAACGTTAAAAATATCAAGTCATATGGACAATAGTTGGATTGATTTGGACAATCGGATTTCAAATGAGTATATGTCTGAGATTGACAACTTCCTCGACTTTGCACTCTCAAAAAAGTCTCTTGGTGCTAAAGAAATATATTGTCCTTTGTAAAAAATGCTCAAATCATTACCAAAAAGACCGTGCAACCGTGAAATCACATTGTATTGAAGTGGAATTTGAAACAGATTACAAGAATTGAACTAAGCACGGAGAATACAAACATCGTTACCATTTTGTTTTTATATGTATATATAAGAAGGGTTTCACGTGAATGAACTTGGTATATGTATAGCTTCTCATGTTTTTTTATTAATATTTTACATTTAGAACTTGGCATTACTTGTTTTTTTGGAGATGCATGCACGACCTATTAATTAACCCCTTTTTAACTCCGCCAATGCAATTGTTAATGCAATTGTTGTATATTGCATTGCATTGTCAGTCCCAAGCCCGGATAAAGGAGGGGAAGCTGGGACATTTGCATATTGATATCTTCCATTTCTTGATTGACCTCTTTTTAACTCTCCTCTGAATTTGTGCTAATACAGATAAGAGGAGCAGCAGCAGACGGTTATTATTTGCTAAGGCCGTGATCACTACATCTTTAAAGTGTATTAAAGTGACGTGGTGGTACATTTTGTTTCCATTGATCGACGTTGCTGAGAAGGGGATTCTCATTCTTAAGTAAGAAAGTTATTATTGTGAGTTATTCATTCTCTTATTATGCACGAGTGCAGATGGTGTATGTACGTGTGTGTGTGTGTGTGTGTGTGTGTGTGTGTGTGTGTGTGTGTGTGTGTGTGTGTGTGTGTATATCGGATTGAATATCAAACTCAAACATGTACTTGCTTGAATTCCTTATCATTTATTTATTTTGCTGTTCTTGCCTGTCACTTATACTATTTTGCTGTGTTCTGCAGGAAGACCTATGGAAACAGGTTTTCCCAGTTGGGACGGAGGTAAATGCTAACAGACAGACTGTGGTTTCACAAATTTTATCAACTGTAGTTGTGTAATGGGCTCATACTTTACCATATTATCATGCAGTGGGATCAGTTGAATCTAGTTTATCAATACAAGTGGAGCTTCACAAGGTACCTTTGATGAATGCTTCTCTGTTAAAGGATGAACCACAGAGTTTTCAAATTCCGTGGCTGGTCATTTCTGTAAGCCTGAATTTTTAACAATATATGAGAACTTTTTCCCAAAATGACACTATTTCAAAAAGTATTTTCCAAAATATCACACTTTTAAAAAGTATTGACCAAAATAGCCTAGTTTTTAGAATTCGCAATTGGCAACTGCGTTTTCAAAGTTGAATTCGCAGTTGCCAACCGCGTTTTAAAAATAAAAAAAAAAATTAGAAAAATTATAAACCTGCGGTTGCCAACTGCGAGTTCATTAATGAAAACGCAGTTGCCAACCGCGAATTCTAAAAACTAGGCTATTCTGGTCAATACTTTTAAAAGTGTAACATTTTGAAAAATACTTTTTGAAACAGTGTCATTTTGGGAAAAAAAAATTCCAATATATGATAGGTGGAAGTTGTTGCCTCAATGGAAATTTGCTTACTGGGCATGATTCATATGCATGGTGCATAAATGTTTTTGCGTTCTATCTTACATCTATTATAGCTACAAATAGTTGTTTAATGTAAGGTATATCATAATTTTATGTGGCAGTCAAGGATGCTTCTTGAACCAGAGTACGTGCTCGAAGATGTTAGTCAAGACCATGCACGCAAAACGGTAAGCTGTCTCTGTTTATCTTCTTAAAACTGGTGAAAGAAAAAAAAAGGGACACTTACTTTGGATCGGAGGGAGTATTACTAGCATTATTATCAAAAAGCAAGAAACCATAGATATTGGTCATAACAAGTCATCAGAATTCATTAACAAAAAAAAGTTTTTATTAACAAAAGAAAATTGTTATCATATAATATGTTCATTAACAGGAAAACGTACCTCAGGCTCAAAATCTACCTGGTTTGTCATACAGAATATGGTATAATATGTTCATTAACAAAAAAAGTGTTTTAATATGTTTTTTATCAAAAGAAAAGAAGGAGAGAAGCTCAAAATCATTTCAAATCAGGTAGGATGGGATTTGTTCAGATAATCAGAGCCATATAGATTAAAAGCACCCCCGCAAACATACCTCGGGCTCTATCTCATTCTTTGTTGTATCGAATATAGACCGAGCTAATGCAACTCTCTTCTTCATCCCACCAGACAGCCGATCCTCTACTCCCTGTCGAAAAAGGTACTCAATATTGCTAACAGGTTTAACGACTGCATTTTTTCTAGTCCGTTCTCATTTACATTTAAACAATCATATTATTGGCTCACAGAGAATGCTGTTAATTTAGCCACAAGAACAGGCTATTAATTTTAACAGAAAAAAAATCACCACATATATTTCAAAAATTTGTAAAATGAGATAAGCAACTATAATGCCTGAAATATAATCTGAATGCTCATGAGCACAGCAAACTGGATGCAATTCAATGGAAAGTATAAATTAATAGTCAGTATCTCTACAAGGAAATGACTGAATGTTGTTGTAAACCAATATAGATCCGGATGTTGTTGCTCGTTTATTCTGTCTGTTTTGTAAGCATTTCTCTTAGTATCCTTGAGATGGCCCATGGTTTCTAGATGTTGATGTCATCGTTATCTTGTAAATGGCTGGAAGAGAGATTTGGTTCCTGAGACACATCTAAATTGCTATTTTTGCATGGTCAATCGAAAGTAACGTGCATACCGGTGGTGGTTGCTGTAAGTTGATAAGCTACCTTCAACTCTAAGAAGTTGTAAAGTGAAAATATTATCCAGGTCATTTAGGCTGTTTTAATTCTCTGTGGAACATTTTCTGAGTGCTTTATGCTGGGAAAATCTTGATAAAGGGCCTCAGTACAACCATACAATCTGCTCTAGCCAATAAAATACTTGCATCCTCTTTATGATTCATCAATCTGTAGGCTTGGATTTTGAGAGTTCTTAATATCACGTTGGATTAAGACCACTCGCACCATATCATAATGTGATAATTTTATCTTTATTTCTTCTTTGAGGCACAAGACTCCATCTCCCATAAGTCTCTGTCTTCCCCTCCCTCACATGGAGAGATCTCTCTCCCACCTCTCCTCTCTTTCTCTTACAAAAGAATGTAATACAAAGAAGTATAGACATTTCCTCTTCCTGATAACAAATCATTATTCTTCTAAGAAAAAAAATCTTGAATTGATCAAGAAGATATCAATGTTTCCCGGGGGATCAAGCGCATGTGAAGTTGCATTTAACCTAGATTCCTCCTCAAGTTGGGATTCAGATTCAGACTCCGATTCGGAACAAGAGTGATGGATGTACATTTTTGGCCCTGATAGAAACCCCTTCTTTAGTTTGTTTAATTGGGACACCAGTCAAATCTCCCGTTGTGTTTTTGATTGTCTGGGCTAGTGATGCAACTTTTTTCATGGTAGTGAACTTTTATTGTTTTCATTGAGTTTTATCTCTATTTGTTTTCATTCAAAAATGTGAAAATTAAGTTCAGTATTCATTGCAACCTCTAAGCATTTCACCACTCTTTGCTTCTCACATTCAGTTTTCAGGGCACCACCATCAATATGTCATATGAAATACTCCTTAAAAAACATTGATTAATGGCAATGAAGAACTAAGTCAGGAAGAAGGACTAATTTGACAAGTACATATATATATATATATTTATTTACCTGTATAGCGTAACCTTTGAGAGCATTAACAGCAGCATGGAAAATCATATACTGCATATCTTTGAGCGTACACACAGTATCAAACATAAGTTTGTTCCGATCCTTAAGATAATCCAAATTCATATCGTTGGTACAAAAAAACAACAGTTTTATCAATAATAATAAAGAGAACTAGATCTTAATGTTCAGATTTTTCATCACTGAACACACTTCTTCTGCATTTCCCTCCAATGTAAGTTTCAAATCTTTCCCTTTGATCGTAGCTTTTACTTAATCCTTTACACCTCTTCTGCATTTCCCTCCAATGTAAGTTTCAAATCTTTCCCTTTGAACTGTTTTGATCTTTATCCTCGAATTTTCCCAGTTTAGAAAGAAATGGCTTCATCATCTCCGCTCTCTTAGCAAGGAGAGTTTCTATCTCCCAAGTGACAGTCCCAAACTTGCCAGAATTGATCCCTTCTTCCCATTTTCTCACAGAAAATAGATCATTAACAATTTTCTTCTGCCGCTTCGAAGATAAATCTGTTGAAAAATCAAAAGCTCAGAATCAGCTCCCAAGGGGAAAAATAAAGCAGGTTTTGAATCAGTTTTTGACAAGAAGAATATCAGATAATATGTAAAACAGATTAAAGCAAGTGTTGAGCACAACATCTCGCTATACACCCTTTGAATAGCTCATTAAAAATGAATGATTCATTCCTTTTTTTAAGAGACGGCATAGAAGTGTGTGGGCAATATGGTAGACGAGATAAGCATATAATGTACATGAAAATAAAGAAAATGTATTACCCCAGTAGTTCTTCTTAATTACGCAACATACAAAGCCAACAAAGATTAGATAGAATAATAACCGGTGAGAGTTCTCGATGAATTAGCTGGTGTTGTGGCTTCATAATCCCTGAACAGGCATCATCGACATCTTCGACCGAGTCCATTGTGCAAACTCTTATTAGGAAGAAATCTAAGATATTAGGAAATCAATAAATGAACAATAGAGAAGATTTGGCTAACAAGATTAAACTCTGTCCCAAAATAATCCCAAAACAAACGTATTTTTTTTATGTGCTTCTTACCAATCAAGATCAAATTACAGATGAAAGTATACTTCACAATTCCATCAAATTTAACTCTGCATTCAAATAAAACAATGCAATTTCACTTTTCCCACAACATTATTAATTATAAATGACATCATTTTTTCAGAATATAAGAACAGATTCAAGTGCAATTAAGCGAAATAATGGGGTCTTTCATTATGAAAGAGACTACAGCTGGATCAGTTACAACAAACAGTCGTGTTATGTTGGGGTAACTGACATAGCTGCAATTAGTCCGATGGTTTTTCTGTTAGGTTAAGTGCTCATACAAAGTTAGTTAGAAATGGAGGGAAAATTACATTTGTATAAATATCAGCTTGTACTCAATTTATGATCAATAACAATGAATGCAGATTACAATCCTATCAATTCTCTTTATGGTATAAGAGCCTTATCATTGGAGGCTTGATTTCCAACCATTTTCGCTTCCGCGTTCATCATTATCACAGTTTGATTGATTAATTGCTTCTTCAAGAGACAGAACCAAATGCCAAAGGCTCTGATACCAAAAAGAGAATTGATAGGATTATAATCTGCATTCATTGTTATTGATCAAAAACGGAGTACAAGTTGATATTTATACAAATGTGATTTTCCCTCCATTTCTAACTAACTTTGTATGAACACTTAACCTAACAAAAAAACCATTAGACTAATTGCAGCTATGTCAGTTACCCCAACATAACATGACTATTTGTTGTAAACGATCCAGTTGTAGTCTCTTCCATAATGAAGGACCCCATTATTTTGCTTAATTGCACTTGAATCTGTTCTTATATTCTGAAAATATGATGTCATTTATAATTAAAAATGTTGTGGGGAAAGTGAAATTGCATTGTTTTATTTGCTGCAGAGTTAAATTTGACGGAATTGTGAAGTATACTTTCGTCTGTAATTTGATCTTGATTGGTAAGAAGCATATAAAAAAAATACATTCGTTTTGGGATTATTTTGGGACGGAGTTTAATCTTGTTAATCAAATCTTCTCTATTGTTCATTTATTGATTTACTAATATCTTAGATTTCTTCCTAATAAGAGTTTGTACAATGGACTCGGTCGATGATGCCTATTCGGGGATTTATGAAGCCACAACACCAGCTAATTCATCGAGTACTCTCACCGGTTATTATTCTATCTATCTTTGTTGGCTTTGTATGTTGCGTAATTAAGAAGAACTACTGGGGTAATACATTTTCTTTGTTTTCATGTACGTTATATGCTTATCTCGTCTACCATATGGCCCACACTTTTATGCCGTCTCTTAAAAAAAGGAATGAATCATTCATTTTTAATGAGCTATTCAAAGGGTGTATAGCGAGATGTTGTGCTCAATACTTGCTTTAATCTGTTTTACATATTATCTGATATTGCTTTCTTCTTGTCAAAAACTGATTCAAAACCTGCTTTATTTTTCCCCTTGGGAGCTGATTTTGAGCTTTTGATTTTTCAACAGATTTATCTTCGAATCGGCAGAAGAAAATTGTTAATGATCTATTTTCTGTGAGGAAATGGGAAGAAGGGATCAATTCTGGCAAATTTGGGACAGTCACTCGGGAGATAGAAGCTCTCCTTGCAAGGAGAGCGGAGATGATGAAGCCATTTCTTTCTAAACTGGGAAAATTCGAGAATAAAGATCGAAACAGTTCAAAGGGAAAGATTTGAAACTTACATTGGAGGGAAATGCAGAAGAAATGTAATGGATTAAGTAAAAGCTACGATCAAAGGGAAATATTTGAAACTTACATTGGAGGAAAATGCAGAAGAAGTGTGTTCAGTGATGAAAATTCTGAACATTAAGATCTAGTTCTCTTTATTATTATTGATAAAATTGTTGTTTTTTTGTACCAATTATATGAATTTGGATTATCTTAAGGATCGGAACATACTTATGTTTGATACTGTGTGTACGCTCAAAGATATGCAGTATGTGATTTTCCATTAATGCTCTCAAAGGTTACGCTATACAGGTATATAAATATATATATATACATATACTTGTCAAACTAGTCCTTCTTCTTGACTTCGTTCTTCATTGCCATTAATCAATGTTTTTTAAGGAGTATTTCATACGACATATTGATGGTGGTGCCCTAAAAACTGAATGTGAGAAGCAAAGAGTGGTGAAATGCTTAGAGGTTGCAATGAATACTGAACTTAATTTTCACATTTTTGAATAAAAACAATAGAGATAAAACTCAATGAAAACAATAAAAGTTCACTACCATGAAAAAAGTTGCATCACTAGCCCAGACAATCAGAAACACAACGGGAGATTTGACCTGTGTCCCAATTAAACAAACTAAAGAAGGGGTTTCTACCAGGGCCAAAAATGTACATCCATCACTCTTGTTCAAAATCGGAGTTTGAATCCCAACTTGATGAGGAATCTAGGTTAAATGCAACTTCACATGCACTTGATCCCCTGGGAAACATTGATATCTTCTTGATCATCACATGCGCTTGATCCTCTCTTTCATCCTCGACATCATCATTCAAGAAAATAATTGGAGGTATAGGCATTTCCTCTTTCTGATAACAATCATTTAATGATGAATCAATATTTGAACTAGAAGTTTTAGCACGCAATGGTATATCAAAAGTGCTTCTTGCTTTGGTTTTCCATATGGCCCACCATCCGCTAGACTCTCTTCGTCGACGGGGGTAGGAGGCCATGTACACCTGTTGTGCTTGAGATGCAAGAATGAACACATCATCACCATTATGTCTAGAAGAATGATTTAAGTCAACGAGGTCAAAAGCGCCATATTTGACAATGCCTCGCTCAGCGTTCCGCCACTCACAATTGAAAAGAACTATAAAATTTCCAAGAAAGTACTCCAATTCAATACGCCATAATAATCGAGATTTCCTTTTAGATTGACCCCGCTATTCCAAGTTGATTTCGCTTGACCATATTCTTCGGTGTGGAATACGTAACCATTGACAAAATATCCCTTATATACATTCACTTTTAACAGCGGACTGTGTGCTAATACTTCTAATCTCGCAGCTTTTGCATCTCCACAGTTGTTCAAAAAATCTAAATAAAAACAAATAGATAGTAAAAAGCTCATACTTCAAATTCTATTAAAAACATTGAATTAATGAATTAGCATTTACATAATTTTTAAACCAGGAGAGAAATTCGTTGTCTGTCCTTATTGAAATCAATTCAGGAGCAATGTTTCCAGCATGTTCTTCGAACATACTGCAATCAAGGAGAACATAAAGTGCTTAGTTCATATTAAAGTTATTAGGATTTACATTACTTAATACAAAATGAAGAATGTTTACTTCAAGTAGTCCTCGATCTCAGCACAGTTAAGGAGAATAGAGAGTTTAGTCGCTTCTAATTCTTTTGGGCTTAGCATGCACGTGCACTATCTATTGCCAAGGAATCGACCAGGTGAAGAAAAAACTGAAATTTTTCCATCGGGATCAGTGACTCCCCCATCATAATTGCGTCCCACTTTAGTGAACCTTGTCTCAATGTCGGGGTGAAAATATGTTGAAACAAACGACACAATTTCATCGATAATCACTGATTCAGACATAGATGCCTCAACTTTTACTCTATTACTCATCTTCTTTTTCAAATTCCCCAAAAATCGTTCAAATGGATACATCCATCTGTACTGAACAGGTCCACCAACTCTAGCTTCATAAGCTAGGTGAATTGGTAAATGCTCCATTGAATCAAAGAAAGAAGGGGGAAATATCTTTTCAAGCTTGCATATTGTCACCACAATGCTCTCTTCGAGTCTTTTCATATCCTAATACGAAGAGTGCCGGAAGTCAATGCTCTGAAGAATTCACTCAATTTTGTTAGGGCAGCCCATATTTCATTAGGGAGAATGTCCCTAAATGCAATGGGAAGCAACCTATCCAATAATAAGTGACAATCATGACTTTTCAACCCATATACTGTCCATTCTTTCACATTCACACAGTTGCAATATTAGATGCATACCCATCAGGAAGTTTCAAATCTTTCAACCACTGTAGAACACGTTGCTTATTCTCTCTTGACAGAACAAAGGGAGCAACTGGTTTGAAATCTTTTCAATATGTATGACATCAATGTTATGTCTTATCAAGTTCGTCTTTCAATAAGGTAACTCCCAAAATATACTCTTTTTTATCCAATTATGGTCTTTACCAAATTCGTCTGGTCTATCCTTCGAAAACAACTTTCCCCACCCGACAACAGACAATTCAGACACCTGCTAAAAAATGTCACCACTCAGACGAGGAGGGAGGCCCCGACGCTCAACTCTATTTTTGGTAAAAGCATTCTTCTGTTTACGAAATGGATGGTCTAGGAAGAAATCGTCTATGCCAATCAAACCAACACTGCTTATTGTAATGCTGAAGTGTGAATGCATCTGTATTTTCCATACAATACGGACAGGCCAATCTCCCATGTGTGCTCTATCCGACATCATACCATAAGCAGGAAAGTCATTAATTGTCCACATCACTGCAGCCCTCATGTTAAAATACCGACGAAATTATAATTTACACTAAATTTTATAAAAAATCCCGATGTATGGAAAATACAGATGCATTTACACTTCAGAATGATAAGAAGCATTGTTGGTTTGATTGTCATAGACTGTTTCTTCCTAGTGACCATCCATTTCATAAACAGAAGAATGATTTTACCAAAAATAGAGTTGAGCGTCAGAGCCCCTCTCCTCGTCTGAGTGGTGAGGATATTTTTGAGCAGCAGGTGTCTGAGTTGTCTGTTGTCGGGCGAGGAAAGTTGTTTTCGAATGATAGACCAGACGGATTTGGTAAAGACCATAACTGGATCAAAAAGAGTATATTTTGGGAGTTACCTTATTGAAAGACGAACTTGATAAGACATAACCTTGATGTCATGCATATTTGTCATGCATATGCATATTGAAAAAAATGTGTTTGACAATATTTTTAATACAGTGATAGATTTTATGGCCTCAACGAAGGACACAGGAAAAGGTCGACTAGACCTTGAAGCGATTTGCAATCGTAAAGATCTCAACATTGTTAAAGTTAATGGAAAAGATTTCAAACCAGTTGCTCCATTTGTTCTGTCAAGAGAGGATAAGTAATGTGTTCTACGGTGGTTGAAAGATTTGAAACTTCCTGATGGGTATGCATCTAATATTGCAACTGTGTGAATGTGGAAGAAGGGACAGTATATGGGTTGAAAAGTCATGATTGTCACTTATTATTGGATAGGTTGCTTCCCATTGCATTTAGGGACACTCCCTAATGAAATATGGGTTGCCCTAACAGAATTGAGTGAATTCTTCAGAGCATTGACTTCCAACACTCTTAGTGTTAGGATATGAAAAGACTCAAAGAAAGCATTGTGGTGACAATATGCAAGCTTGAAAAGATATTTCCCCCATCTTTCTTTGATTCAATGGAGCATCTACCAATTCACCTAGCTTATGAAGCTAGAGTTGGTGGACCTGTTCAGTACAGATGGATGTATTCATTTGAACGATTTTTGGGGAATTTGAAAAAGAAGATGAGTAATAGAGTAAAAGTTGAGGCATCTATGTCTGAATCAGTGATTATCGATGAAATTGTGTCGTTTGTTTCAACATATTTTCACCCCGACATTGAGACAAGGTTCACTAAAGTGGGACGCAATTATGATGGGGGAGTCACTGATCCCGATGGAAAAATTTCAATTTTTTCTTCACCTGGTCGATTCCTTGGCAATAGAAAGTGCACGCGCATGCTAAGCCCAAAAGAATTAGAAGCGGCTAAACTCTATATTCTCCTTAACTGTGCTGTGGTCGAGGACTACTTGAAGTAAGCATTCTTCATTTTGTATTAAGTAATGTAAATCCTAATAACTTTATATGAACTTAGCACTTTATGTTCTCCTTGATTGCAGTATGTTCGAAGAACATGCTGGAGACATTGCGCCTGAATTGATTTCAATAAGGACAGACAACGAATTTCCCTCCTGGTTTAAAAATTATGTAAATGTCAATTCATTAATTCAATGTTTTTAATAGAATTTGAAGTATGAGCTTTTTAATATCTATTTGTTTTTATTTAGATTTTGAACAACCGTGGAGATGCAAAAGCTGCGAGATTAGAAGTATTAGCACACGGTCCGCTGTTAAAAGTGAATGTATATAAGGGATATTTTGTCAATGGTTACATATTCCACACCAAAGAATATGGCCAAACGAAAACAACTTGAAATAGCGGGGTCAATCTAAAAGGAAATCTCGATTATTATGGCGTATTGAAAGAAGTTATTGAATTTGAGTACTTTCTTGAATATTATGTAGTTCTTTTCAATTGTGAGTGGCGGGACGCTGAGCGAGGCATTGTCAAACATGACACTTTTGACCTCGTTGACTTAAAGCATTCTTCTAGACATAATGGTGATGATGTGTTCATTCTTTCATCTCAAGCACACAGGTGTATGTGACCCCCTACCCCCGTCGACGAAGAGAGTCTAGCGGATGGTGGGCCGTATGGAAAACCAAAGCAAGAAGCACTTTTGAAATACCATTGCGTGCAAAAACTTCTAGTTCAAATATTGATTCATCATTAAATGATTGTTATCAGGAAGAGAAAATGTCTATACCTCCGATTATTTCCTTGAATGATGATGTCGAGAATGAAGCATTAATAGCCGAAAACACCCGTCCACTAGGGGAGGAAGTCACTTTCAAATGAATGCTTACTACTATTTAAATTTTTTTCTACTTGATTCATTTTCTGTCTACATATTTTTATTCTAGTTTAGATATGTCTGGTTGAGGTAGCAATCGTTCAAAGAGAGGAAAAGTTGCAACTTTTGTGCATGGTATTTGTCCGTCAGGGAGGCAGGGAGGGGCAGATATGTTGGGTCAGGCATGGGTCATAGTTCTGGACCTAGTGTAGAGCATCCAGACTTTACGGATGAGGATGTGACCAGTCCGGGTAATGGGAGCTCTAGTATTGCCGTTAGGGAGACTAGTGAACCATCCAGGAAGGTTTTCTTGAACACAAATATTGATGCGGAAGGAAAATGAAAAATTTATATCTCTCGCAGTGGCCAGTAAGTATTATTTCATTGTAAATGTCATATATTTAAATGTCAACTCATTATTTATATTATTTCTATGTTACATTTAAAAGTTATCCATTAATTATATTATCTTTTTATTTGTATAGATATTGATATATTGTTTTTTAATTAATATCTTAATAGGTTTGTACATGGAGCTTGTCGAGACCCAGCTCGATGGTTTGGAGAAATTTTCAATAGATATACTTTTGAGGAATTTTATCCAACACCGAAAACGCTATCAAAAGATGTTTACGGTATCTGGTATAGTCAGTCTCGAGTTAAAATTACTTAATTCTCTTTCCTTTTCTATAAGATAAGGTATTGTTGTGTTAAACCAAATTTGGAGAAGTTCTGACCATCTTTTGTATAGTCTTACTTATAAGATTACTGATATTTTTGGTTATGCTAGTGCTCATTTTTGCATAAGGCATTTTTTTTTTTTTTTTGATTATAAGAAAGTTGGATTGGAAGTTTTGTTAAATTTAATGTAGTGACTTTGAATGAACACACTCAGCCACAGTTTCGTGCAACATTACCATTTTGGGTTGAAGTGTGTGTTTGGGATTCCTTGCCGTCCTCTCAATCATTAGTTCCCAGTTTCTGTGCTTACCTTGAACTGCACTTGTTTCTTTGGCTCTTTATGATAATGTGTATGATGATCAACCATGCATTTGAGTATTGATTGTAATCTAAGCTGCTGAGGTGCTTCTCTTTTGGACTAAATTGTAATGGGATATAACTGTGGAACATGAAGTTTGAATAAAATTAATTCTAGGATTCTTAGCAGTAAAAGCCCGTGTTTAGTTAGTGTTTGGTAGTCAGCCCGTGTAACTTTTTAATAGAAGTTGTATTGGGTACTCTTAGATGGTTGTTGCTGGAGGTTTCTTCTAGAATCATGGTTGCTCTTGCTAGTTTTTCTAGCTAGATATTTGTTGTTGGGGACTAAAGATGTGGGTATCCCTTCATTTATTTACATGATTAGCTGCCGATTGTATCCTGCTATACCTTATTTTTGTTTTCCAAAATTTTCTTCCACCTATTTCTTCTTTTTAATTTCACATCTTTTCTTTGATGATTACATATGACGATTCATGTAATCATCAGATGTTTATTGGAGTTTGACATATCTGCTTCTATTCTATTAACTAAGAAGTTGTTCTTCCATTGTTTGAAATGGGGTCTTATCTATTCTTCCAAAGTTGTCCCGACAAATTGCTCTTGGTTACTGATGTTTTTGTCCCTGCTCTCACCTTCGATCTGATTATTGCTTGTTTGAGGAGATTTAGGTCCTTTTTTTGGTTGCAGTCTGATTAGCACGGGAGTATGAAGGTTGTGACCTTGATCATTTAAGTTGTTTGTTTGGTAGATGAGCTGGATATATTTGCTTAGCCTTGTTAAATTTTCTAAATGTAGCACTTTTTGTTAAATTTTCAGGCAATTTTATGGGAAACTTTTTATCTCTGTACAGTTCAGTTCAATGCAAAAGAATGACATGTTTTTTACATCTGGGTGACTATTTAAAAGGACTGGGGCAATATATATTTAATGTTTTGCCTAGAAGGTGCTTTGTCAATTTTCACTATGGGGCTTGGCATAAGCAATTTGATGAGTGTTCCCATGAATCAGATATTATGTTTTGCATATCTATGAAACTACTGAAGTCTCATGTCTTTACTTTTGATGGATATATGCTTATTTCTTCTTTTAATTATCATGTTTCGCTTCGCCTTCAATAGTTCTTTTTAAGGTGTATATTTATCTCCCTAAATCATGTCCATTTTTTGTAAAGTTCCTAGACCAGTCCCTTTTTCATCTTTATGTTCTAATTTACGCTTAATAATTAATTAGCAACAAGTATCTTGGTCCCTATTAATTCAACTACTTTTACTATTTTTATAGCACAAATATTCATGCTTCGGGTTCTCAGAGATTCAGATATAGAGAAGGCTTTCAAGAAATTAGTTGCTAAGCGATACAGTAGTAAACTATTTGACATGAAACAAAAGTGGCTAAAAGATGGTTTGCCTTCAGCTAATTGCACGACAAGTGTATGGGAGCAGTGGGAATCACATTGGAGAAGTGAGAAATTTCATTTCAGAGAAATTCAAAAATAGCAAAGACTACCATGAACTCAAAAGAAGGGCAGGGGAGTGTACACACAGGAGAATCTATTAACTTCAGCGAGACTTGATACCGTATGGTAACTGTTTGTAAATTAAGCAGTACTCTATTTGATTCATATATTGTTATTATTTGATGAAATATTGAATTTATAATTTTTTTTATATGTTAAGAAAAAGAAACATGGAGATAAGGCTGATGCAGCTGCTATGTTTATTGCTACGCATACTGCGGAGGCTCCCGATGACTCTGGGCCAAAATGGATTAACCCTTATTACCATTACCAGGGACTTTATGTAAGTGTTAGTATTTTCTATTAGTAAATTATAAATTATTTAGTTAAAAAAACATTGTTTTCTACCATACTGGATAATGTTTTTTTTTTGTTATGAAGAGTATGAGAAGCGTGCTCGTGAGGAGGCTATTGAAGAAGGAAGTATGGATCCTGGGAGCACCGAGCGACCCGCATTTCGTGAAAAACTTTGGAAGGCCATTGTCCTTGAAGACAAGCAACCAAAGGGAGATCGCTTGCCTGGATTTGGACCACATGATGCTGGTTTTTTTGACGTGCCATTAAGCAGCCATACTACACAATGCTTTACTTTTTCCGGTAGCAGTCAGAATATGGATCAAGAGACATTCGATGCTTGGGTTCAGAAAGTGGTACAAAGGCAAGTGGAGATTGAGCGTCAAGAGCGAGAAATTTCATATCGCCAATTGAAAAGCAAATTTGAGGAACGTCTTCGGCAAGAGCGAGAAGTTGCGCAAAGACAGTTTGAGGAGCGCATGCAACAAGTAAGGGCAACCATTAATTTGCAACAACAACAACAACCTACTAGCGGTAATGCCTCTACCTCATCAGTCGGTCAATACCTTGATTTGAATGGTGGTCGTGGCACTAGTAGGCGAAGCGGTGGTGGGGGTCGTGGTCATTAAACTTGTGTTTTATTTGGCTTGTAATCAAACTTATGTAGTTTTTATGTTGATTTTTAGAATTTGGTGAACGTTGAATTTGATTTTTCATGTTTTTGGTGAATGCTTAATTGAGTTGTATCTGAATGTTGGTATTTTGTTATTTGAACAGGTTGCAGGTGGCTTTCTAAATAATTAAAAAAAAAAAATTATGTACAATTTACCGACGGACATTTCCGTCGGTAATTTCTTTCAAAAACTAATAATATCCTTACCGACGGAAGAGTCCATCAAAAATTCTGCAATAACTACCGACGGACTCTGCTCAACTCCGCTGTGAATGTTGTCGAGAATTGTAGACTGTGATCTGAAATGATAGTGTGTGGAACTCCAAAGCAACACCATATGTGGTCATGGACGAAGTTTATTGTGTTTTCCTCCGTTATCTTTGCCAATGCTTTCGCTTCGATCCATTTTGAAAAGTAATCGACTACTACTATCACATACTTGCAATTGCCTCGGGCGGGAGGGAATGATCCGATGATGTCGATCCCCCACATATCAAATAGCCATGTAGGTATTACAAGAGTTTGCTCAACTGCTGGGAGTCTAGGAATGTCAGAAGTACTACCTCCGGCACTTGTCACATTTTCTAACATAGGCTTGCGCGTCCTCCCTCAGGTTTGGCCAATAGTAACCTAGCAAGATGAACTTGTCGGCTAAGGTTCTGGCCCCCGGGTGTCCGCCGCAAACGCCTTCATGGACTTCGGCCAAGAGATACTCAATTTCCTTAGAATAGACGCACCTCAGCAGGGCTTAGTGAAGGATCGTCTGTAAAGGACTCCGTTCATTACAACGAACCTTGGTGATCTTTTCTTGATAAGCTTGGCTTGCGTTTCATCTTCTGGGAGTTGGCTCTTCTCGATGTAGTCTATGTAGTCATCGATCCAGCATCTCTCATCTTCATCTAAAAGCATGACTTGTAGCCTCTCATAGGCGGGTTCTTCAGCAAAAACTATGTATGGATTGGAGTTAGACTCAAACACATCCATAGTCGCTAGTTTAGATAGAACATCCGCGATTTGATTATCTTCCATGCCTATCTGTCTGATCTCGAAAAACTCCAGCTTCTTCGTCATATCTAGGACTAGATCTCTGTACTTGGTAAGTACGGGATTTTGGGCGTTATACTCTCCCTTAACTTGTTTGACAACAAGTTGGGAGTCACATAAAGCCGCCACTTTAGTTGCTCCATAGAAGGAAGCCAACTCGATACCAAATATCAGAGCCTCATATTCAGCTTGGTTGTTGGAGGAAGGGAACTTGAATCTGATGATATCCTGGATGGTGTGCTCTCCTTCAGGACTTGCTAGTACGACTCCAGCTCCGCTTTTCTTTTTCCGTCAGTAATTTTTTCAAAAACTAATAATATCGTTATCGACGAAAGAATCCATAGGAAATTCTACATTAATTACCGACGGAAATGTCCGTCAGTAATATCTGTTTTATTTACCGACGAATTATTCCTTCGAGAATCTCTCCGGGATATCGCCGGTCATCGGTCAGCGGGCTTCTTTTACCAACGGACAATTTCCGACAATATATTAGTGTTTTCCGACACCAACGGACAATTTCCGACAATATATTAGTGTTTTCCGACGGACAGTCCGTCGAAATTACCGACGGACTCCGACGGATCGCGTCCATCGATAAATATGTATTACCGATGAATATTTCTGTCGGTAATTCTTCAATTTCTAGTAGTGTCAATGAATGGTATAGACCATATAAGCAAACATGAATTTTCATTTTTAAACTTATTGTTTCATTCTCGTAAATGAAAAAGATATGTACATTTGCATGATATATTGTAACTTTTTCATTAGCTATTTTTCAATTACCGTTCGAGTAGATAATAGCAAATAAGATATACAGTACGCTCCATTTCGACAATAAATATTTTCATGTCGTATTTAATATTTTGATGAGTATAATAAAATTGTCCTATACAAAATGGGATCTCGACATAAATTTTCATGTTGCATTTAAACATTTCAAGTAGTATATTCAACATATCACATGCACCATACAAGTAGGAATGTAATCTTACCAATAAGTCAATAAGTGTGTTCATTTATTTATCATATTTTTTATAGGTGAACCAATCACATACTAATGAAGATTATATTCACATACTCTACACATAATCACATATATAATGTTGCTATGTAACAGAATTTCTAAGCATGCATTCATATTGTCAAGATCATATAAGTAAATATTATCTAACATGAGCAAAGATGGAAAGAGATGACCTGGCGGAGGTTAACGGCATTTTGACGAATTCTGTTGAAGATTTAACGGAGGTCTTTAACTATTGTTAATTGAAGTGGCCTCAAAGATAATAAGGTTGACAGAAAATAATGGATCAAGATATTTTCCCCTCCTCTAGGAACTGACTAGCTGATAATCTTTATGGATCAAGATATTTTCCAAGACCAAAACTGCAAAATAATGTGAAGGAAAGAAATGAAGCCCAGTAAGTCGACGGCGTCGGCAAGCGGCGTTCATGATGAAATTTTCGGCGAATTCTGATGGCGCATTTCAGCTCTACTGGTGGAGATTCTTACGCCAATGGCTTCGTCCATCCGAGGCGCAGTCGCTTGTGGTGTTCATTTGTTTCGCCAACGTTTCACCGGAGAATGACGGACACTGCCTGATTTGACGGAGCCGATTAGTGGCGGATTAGGAGTCCGATGATGCAGATTTCGGTGGCTACGACTTCGTCCTGAAGAGGCGCATCCAGATCTGGCACTTATTGTCTCGCCGGAGCTTCGCCGGTGACGTTAAAGGTTGCCGGATTTTAGGAAGTGACTGGTGTCGCCTTGCTTGAGCCGATGATGACGTATTTCACGTCGGTGAACTCGATTTGGAGAGGGGGTCTCATTTATGTGATTGGATCTGGTTGATTTCCGGCCAGAGAGAAGATCCAAAGGAGCCAGCCTCCATTTTTGCGATGAATATAGGCAGGAGATCTGCTTTGCTGCCCTCGTTTTTGGACAGATTGCTCCTTCTCCCCTTGCTTGGTTGTGAGTGGCTTGATTTGGCGGTGGCAGAACAACGCCGGCATAGTGGCCATGGCTGCTGAAATTTCTGGCAGTGAATTTGAGTTTAGGGATGATTTCTCAGGTGAGAGAAAAAATAGATAACATTTGGGCCCCTCTGAATTGGAGAGCCTATTTATAAGTGTTGAGTGTGATACATTGCAGCTTAGAGCATCCATAATAGAAACTTTTTCAAAGCTTTTTATTTTTGTGAGAAAGCTATATAAAGCTTTTTATCATCGTGAAAAACCTTGAGAAACTCCTTACTAAGAGTAGCTCTTTATAGAAAGAGCTACTTTTTTGTGGTTTTTAATTAAATTTCATCAATTCCCTAGACAAACAAAAAAGCTCTATCATTGTGAGAAAATATTAGAGATTTTAATATATTGTTTAAAAATGATGTGTCATATTGAAATTATAAAAAAGCTTTCACTTGAACTTTTACTATTGTGGATGCTCTTAGTAGAGAGCTCTACAGTATAAATGGCAAACCTCTCCATGAACAGTATAATGAACAATTTCATAAACTAAATTTTTCATTTTGCCCTCATTAAGTTGTCTCTTTCCCATTTTATCATTTAAAAAAAAAATTATGTCCTTGAACACGAACTTTTACTAGTTTATTTATAAGGTGAAATGGTTTTTTTTTATAGGCCCCTTTGAATTGGAGGCTCATTTCTGAATTGAAAGCTTATAAGTAATACTCTCTCCGTCTCGGATCTTGGTATCTAGTTTGACTTTTCACGTAAATTAAGGAGGAAGTATTATATTGAAAGTGTTGTGAGTATGAAATAAAATAGGAGAGAGAATGAGTGGAGGGAATAGTAAAATAGTAAATTAATAAATTATAATGGTGTTGTAAGTATTAAAATAATGTAGGAGAGAGAATGAGTGGAGAGAATAGTAAAGATTCCTTTCCATTTTAGAAAATGTGCACGTAGGTTTGGGACGCCCAAAATGAAAAGTGTGCACGTAGGTATGGGACGGAGGGAGTATACATAAATAACATTTGGGCTTTTAACTTGTTGATATTTTTTGATACTCTATGCAAGCCATTTTTGTATTGGCACATCAAGAATCACATTTATTTGTTTCCAAAATAATTGAAGGGAGATCTGAATCAAGAAAAAGTTGACTAGAATGTATGAAAGGTTTTGCCATTGCTTTGAGAAGTAGATGAAGAAAACTTTAAGTCTGCAGCAGTAGTTGTGAACTTGAGATTAAAATATTTGGGATTTAGTTTTAGGGGTGGAAGCGGTTCGGCTCAAACTGCGGTTTGGAGTCGAAACGAGCCAAATCGTGCGGTTTGGTTCGGTTTTTAGACATAAGTGGTTTATCTTGGTTTGAAAAATTAACAAGCCATGTGGTTCAGCTCAGCTTGGGGTTTGTGTAAGTACGCCAATCCAAATTCGTGACCTTTTCAGATGCATTTTAAATAATAAAATTGCATTTAGGGGCGTTTTGGTAAATTTCCGGTCCATCCCGAAACTTCCGGAAACATTTCATATGTTTCTCGCGAAGGAAGTACTTTTTGTACTTTGCTCGAGTTAAAGGACCTAGAGGGAATAAAACTGTTTTGGACTTTTTGGGTATTACCTAGGAAGCTTCCAAAATCAGTTTTGGCGCCAAAAACGGTTATTGTCAACTTGTGTCACGCGACAACTCGAAGCATGGAAAGTGGTAACGTTACGTCGTGCGACACAAAGTGACCATAGACAGCAGCTATAAATAAGACCCTACCCCTCTCAGTTTTGGATCCCTTTTCGACCTCCCTAAAGCCACTCTGCCCAAATTACGCCGAAACTCCCTCTCTCTCTCTCTCTCTCTCTCTCATACCAAAACCTCCCAATTCCCTCCAATTCCATCACCTCTCATCTCTCTTCAACCCAATTCCATCTCTACTCCCCTATACACTTCAAGCCCCTTGATTCGGCTCTCGGCCGGTGCTCGGATCTCCATCTCGAAGTTGAATTGAAGGCTCACTACACCTAACTTGGTGTAAGAGTTGAGGACTACAAGGGTAACACTCTCCCCCTTCTCTCTCTCATCCATTTTGTTCTAATTACTTTCTCTCCTTCTCCACTTGATAATCAGGCCCCTTTTGCCTCAGATTATCAAGTGGCAACTGCAATCTCTCTGTTTAATAGCTTATACTTGAGTCCAATTGCTTGATATTGATGTGATCTATTTGGATTTGTAATTTGGGCATCGAGGAGTGTGGATCTCCCATATCCACACCCCTTTGATTGATTCGTGTTTAATTCGTATTGTTATTACTTGTTTATGATATAATTGTTGTGTTATTGTTGGATCTGCATCTCGGTTTGTGAGGTACTGCGGATGGTAAACATATGTCACGCGACACGTGGACGTGAGGAGTCCCGTGTCACGCGACATGTTGTGACCATCTGCAGGGACCATATTTCAGTTGTAGCTTGTTTTGTTCAGTTGTTCTAGAATGTAGTTTTGTATTCATGTTGTTTAGTTCCTAGATCTGGCTTCTGTTCATTTTATCTAGAGATTTGGTGATCTGTTTGATTTGTGAGCCTCTGCAAGGTGAACATATGTCACGCGACATATCGGGACAAAGGAGTCATATGTCACGCGACAGATGTGACCCTTTGCAGATGACCTTTTGTTCTTGTAATCTGTCTCTAGTTGATGTAAAGGGATGTGGCCTCCCGGACAATTGGTCTACAAGTTGTAATGATCTCTTTTATTCAATAGAATGCATGTTTATCACACTTTGTTTCATTATCATTGTTTGCACATCTTTTGAATTATTTGGATGTCTAGATTAGAAAGACTCGTCTACGGACGAGGCGTGTTGGGTGAACTCTCGGTTCTTCCCAACACGTAACCTGACCCCCGAACCCACTCTCTTTCCAAAGGTTTTTCAAAGTGCACCTCTAAGCATGGCGTGGCGACTCCTTATTTCTAATTTCGGCGAGCGCACATTCAGTGGCGACTCCGCTGGGGACAATGCCTTTTGAAAACCTGTTTTTCAAAATTAAGTGGGTCATGCTTTCGTTCGTCTAGACATCCAATGTGTTCATTCTATGTGCATCCTTGATAATCATGTGCGATACATGCATTTTAGGTGATCTTGCAATTTGTAGACCATTGTTTGTGGATTGTGCTTTATATGTTGTTGCCTTCTTTGGTTGGTCTCATCCTTGCCAACGAAAGGCGGGGGCTAATCTCGGTTTTGCGGGGTTTGATTCGGTGACTTGCTTAGTCGTGCGACAGCTACGTCTTTTGTGGCCCCGTGTCACGCGACAAGTTTAGTCACTGGACAGGTTCTGGTTCTGGTTTGAGGGCATTCCCTTGAATCAATGAAGAGATCGCTCAGCTGACTGTTGTTCCCTTTCTTCCTTGAGAGTTGTGTGTGTGTTTTCCTCTTTTCCAAATAAAAAAATAATAATGAAAAAAAAATCATTTTCGCAAATAAAGGAATATAGCCATCCCGCACACTACACCACGTAGATCTAGAACCCTCGGGTGCGATTGACGGCATCGCGGACGGTGATAATATTCGCCTACGCTTGAGCGCCTAATGTCAAACCTACCCCCCTAGCGCGTTATAGGTGGCACCACACATTTAAACCTCACCCAAACGGTTGGTTTTTGACACGAAATTTTTCAAATACACTAAAATGAGTTGTTTCAAAATTCTTAATAGACTTTCGTACCTCCTCCAAACCCTAGCACGTGTGGGCATGTTGCCATCGCAACATGATTTCACGAGAGGACATGTCGTTCCCACGGCATGTTCTAACGAGAGATCATGTCGCTTTGTCAACGTGCACCGACGAGAGGTCATGCCGAATTTTTCCTTGAAATTCTTCAGGAATACCCGTTATGTTGCCCAAATTTCTCCAGAAATTGGGGCTGCTCGTCTGTCCCATAAATGCTTTGGTTTTATTTAGGTACTATTGCCTATTATTATTTTTGAACCAATACATTTGGTGTATTTGTGGATGATGTGTCCATAGGTTCCCCCGAGGTCTAGATTGCGTGAAATAAAGGATTAGCCTTTCCCAACCGTTCATAGGACTTAAAAGATACTGATTTTTACTTGAAGATTAATAAGTGTTGCAAGAGTCCGTCTCCTTCCGTATTCTTCCCTCTCCCGTACCTCCTCAAAATTCTCTATCCTTCGCCTTATACACGCTCTTACCTCTTCACCTTTGCAAGGCTGCGGCAATTTGGGTGTGCACTCTCGTTCCCGGCGCTCATTGGTCTATATTCCCGAGGCGGCAGCAGTTCAAGTACCCGAGCAGTCGTCCATCTGATGCGGAATCCAAAATGCTCGGTGCAGAGAAGATTATGGCCCACCTGCCTGGAAATTCGTATCCCATGGGTCAGCAGAGTGTAATGTGTCCATCGAAAAGTTGCGAGCTACCCTTGAAGATATTCTTCCTCGCGAGCGGGAGGCCCGGTTGCTTGCTTAGATTGCTAAAGCTAAGGAGGGCGACTTATGAAGGACAGAAAGATTGAAAAAGGGTCCTCACCGCACCGATGGCAACGATGCTCTTCCGTCCATCCAATGTTGAAGAAGTCAATCAGTCCTCGTAGGATCTAGAATGTCCACTGTTGGACATGAGTCTGCCGAGTCCAAGTTGGACCGGTTTTTGCTTTACAGTGATAAAATCTTTGTTTCTATTCTTTCTAGACTCGAGACATCACTAGAACACCTGCGTTACACTAAATTGAAATGGTCTTATTCCAAATGATCACTTGCGCTGCTCACCGACTAAATGCTTTGAAATGACTAATGTTTGAATCGATCGGAGTGAGAAAATCGACTGATATCCCCATCTCGCATCTCTTGTGCTCACATATCTTCCTTCGTCCTCACCATCTTGTTGTTCGATGAATTTGCACAGATCTTTCTCATAAGTAAGCTTAAGAAGCAATGAAGACTTAATCTCATTCAGATTATCCGGTAGGGGCTGCGGTTGAAACCATTCACCCATAGGAAAGCCATCGCCTCACCCTCACCAAATAATACCCCTTCAATTCAAGATCGGCATGTTTTGAAACCTGTTTAACCATTCCCAGAAGAAGAGGGACTATCCTCGAGGCTCCCGTAACTCAAAAGAAGATTGATCGTCTCCAAGCTCAAGAACGACGACAACTAATGATCCATCCTGGGGACTAGCTGAAATCCTCCTCTCAAAAGAAAAAAGAGAGAGACGAAAATACAAAAAAAGAGAAGATACAAAAAAGAAAAAAGAAAAATAAAAAATAAAAAAGAAAGAGAGCCTAGTACCCAGTGATCCTCTCAAAAGCAAAAGTCAAAGGATCCGGTCGTTACTCAAGAGGAGTCTCAGAGTGAATAAAGAGACAGCATGGATGTCCCCTCACCATTACCTCTAACCAATTCCGGCCGTCCTCTCAATTTTAGAGGATATTCCCAATACCTTGACCAATCCCAAGCCGTCCTCTCGATTTTAGAGGACATTACCATTACCATTACCCTTACCTTTGCCTTTAGCCAAAGCCAAAAGATTGACCTCTCATTCTTAGAGGCGTTAAAGATATAACCGCAGATTTCCCTCACCTTAGAAATCCCAAACACATACCCAAGAGCCAACCTCTCATCTTTAGAGGTCCAGTCAATAAAAAGCCCAGCCGACCTCTCGTTTTAAGAGGTCATGATATCCCGAATTACCCAAAGACCGATCGAAACCCCGAGACCCAGTCGCAGTTCCTACCGGATAGCAGTCTCATTTCCAATATCGTCGAGATCCAGAACAGATTATTGCTTAAAGAAGAGCCAAGTCCATCCCGGCTCAAAGGATCGTCAAGTGAAGATTGTGCAAATTCTATCCGTTCATTCGATGTTGCATGTGAGCATATCTCATTTCTCCTCCGCAAACACTTGCCGTGGATGTCCCACTGGGGCTTCACATCCGTGTCTCCCATCGACACTCCAAGAGGACATGTTACTTCAATGCTCAAAATTCTAAAAAGTCCTCAACATCCTCGAACTTCATTCTTTTCATTCGGGATAAGCCCGAACTACGGCGACCTGAGCTCCTCCTATGGAGGGGAACGTAGGCAACCAGAAATGGTCCGGTCGAAATCGCAAACAAATCTCAGAAAACCTGGTCTCCTCAAGGGCCGTCTCTATACACAGATCCTTCATTCAGTCTTTCCAAATTCGATCTCGATATCAGTGGGTTTTCTCCTCAGGATTGATAAAAAATATTTGCTCATATCGGCTTTGGCGGTTGACTAACCCGAACATCAATAAAGGGTTTTAAGCAGCTTTGTGATCATTACGAATAAGACAAGTTTTCAAGTATTTCGACAAGTCTTCTCTTTTTACATCATAGGAAGATAGAGCCAAACACTGTTTCAGTCAGCATGGGCCTCCATACACTTTTCCACACCTTGTGATGCTTATACTCTCTCAAAAGAGTCAAACCTAAAGTGAGAGTGTCATACAGAAGTTCGGGATTCATTTCCCACCATTCGAAAGATATGCCCCTGCACGTAAACATTTCCGAGTCTTGTCCAGCGACTGATTGACTGCTGTTTGAAATGATGGGTTGCTTCTTCGGCCACAAGATGACTCTGTCTATGATCAAGCTGTATGGAATTTCCTCAAGCTGGGGTTTTGGTTAAGGTATCCCTCCGGCTCTCCTTTCCAGATTCCTCTCGGGTTTGCTTTGCACTGTCAACTGGGACTTCGCCAAGCCAGGATCGCTCTCTGCCCCCCTCTGCTGCTTGCTGTCTCAGGCGCGCGATACACTTTGTCCTCAACTAGCGATGGACTCGCTGAAATCTGTACTCCTGGAAGCGTCCCCGACTTGCCTAAGCTGCACCATCCATACACCATCACCCATATCGTTTTTCCACCTCATGGGAGAGGGTCCACCCCATCATAAACACTCTCGTTCCATACACAATTCCTCATAGCATAATGGCTACCTACATATCCGCTCATCAAGCCGTGCCAAACCGACTTCCCTATTCTCCCCAGCTGAGATGGACTTGTGCAACAAAAGATTAATAATGCATAAGCAAGAGACTAATAAAATTGCTAAGTGCCTAGTAGTGTTGTGTCTCCCCCCGCAGGGTACAATAATCAAGTGATCGTAATCTGATCGGGAAGATTGCCCCTCAAATCGCAACCTTGGATAAGGATTCCAAATCCTGCAGATGGCAGACCCCGCTTTTATTATCTTCGTAAAGCCCGAACTCACCAGCATCACCTGAAAAAGCCCCAGTTGCCTCAGCCCCCAAGCAGTGCTTGTCAAAGGAAAAGAGCCCTAGCTGCCCCAGAATCCAGGCGATAATGTCCACCAGCCTCAGCGACTTTAAGGCATGTTCCGCACAGCGAGATTATCTTCAGTAAGAGCCCGTGGGCAGATTTTCAGTAAGAGCTCGTTCCCAGGGGCAGATCATTACCAAGAGCCCGTGGGCAGATTTTCAGTGAGAGCCCGTTCCCAAGGGCAGATTTTCAGTCAGAGCCCGTCCCGTGAATGGCCACCCGGAAACCGTCAACAACAGTAGTAGCATAGGTCCCTCCGGCAGCTACACCTATCCCCAGCAGAATCAATGATAGCATGAGTCCCTCCGATAGCTACAACCCTCCATCACCAACATCAATGGTAGCACCAGTCCCTCCGGCAGCTACAGGTGAGCACAGCACAGGTATGAACGCATATTTCTTTCAAGCGTCAAGTCATCATATCACGTTATTTTTAAAATCGGTCCGAGACACTATAGGTCTCACGTTATTTTTAAAATCGGTTCGAGACGCCATAGATCTCACGTTATTTTCAAAATCGGTCCGAGACGCCATAGATCTCACGTTATTTTTAAAATCGGTCTGAGACACCATAGATCTCACGTTATTTTCAAAATCGGTCCAAGACGCCATAGATCTCACGTTATTTTTAAAATCGGTCCGAGACACCATAGGTCTCACGTTATTTTTAAAATCGGTTCGAGACGCCATAGATCTCACGTTATTTTCAAAATTGGTCCGAGACGCCATAGATCTCACGTTATTTTTAAAATCGGTCCGAGACACCATAGATCTCACGTTATTTTCAAAATCGGTCCGAGATGCCATAGATCTCACGTTATTTTTAAAATCGGTCCGAGACACCATAGGTCTCACATTATTTTTAAAATTGGTCCGAGACACCATAGGTCTCACGTTATTTTTAAAATCGGTCCGAGACACCATAGGTCTCACGTTATTTTTAAAATCGGTTCGAGACGCCATAGATCTCACGTCATTTTTAAAATTGGTTTGAGGCACCATACGTTCTCACTTCTTCGGTTTGAGGCACCATACGTTCTCACTTCTTTGGTTTGAGGCACCATACGTTCTCACTTCTTCGGTCCGAGACGCCATACGTTCTCACTTCTTTGGTTCGAGGCACCATACGTTCTCATTTCTTTGGTTTGAGGCACCATACGTTCTCACTTCTTTGGTTTGAGGCACCATACGTTCTCACTTCTTTGGTTTGAGACACCATACGTTCTCACTTCTTTGGTTTGAGACACCATACGTTCACTTCTTTGGTTTGAGGCACCATACGTTCTCACTTCTTTGGTTTGAGGCACCATACGTTCTCACTTCTTCGGTCCGAGACGCCATACGTTCTCACTTCTTCGGTTTGTCATTTTTCCCCCAGTCATATAGTTCCGAACTACGACCGGCTTGATTCTCTCCCTAGGAGGGATACGTAGGAATCCTTTCTCAAAAGGTCCAGCCATCCTTTTCCCCAGTTCACCGTCTAGCCCTCCGCTTCTTTTCCCCAGCCGCTCATTGGGATTGGGTCTTATTTTATCGACAACCTCACTTCTTCCATAAGTGACGTTGCCGAGGGGCTCTGTAAGTACGCCAATCCAAATTCGCGACCTTTCCAGATGCATTTTAAATAATAAAATTGCATTTAGGGGCATTTTGGTAAATTTTCGGTCCATCCCGAAACTTCCGAAAACATTTCATATGTTTCTCGCGAAGGAAGTACTTTTTGTACTTTGCTCGAGTTAAAGGACCTAGAGGGAATAAAACTGTTTTGGACTTTTTGAGTATTACCTAGGAAGCTTCCAGAATCAGTTTTGGCGCCAAAATCGGTTATTGTCACCTTGTGTCACGCGACAACTCGAAGCATGGAAAGTGGTAACGTTACGTCGAGCGACACAAAGTGACCATAGACAGCAACTATAAATAAGACCCTACCCCTCTCAGTTTTGGATCCCTTTTCGACCTCCCTAAAGCCACTCTGCCCAAATTACGCCAGAAACTCTCTCTCTCTCTCTCTCTCTCATACCAAAACCTCCCAATTCCCCTCCAATTCCATCACCTCTCATCTCTCTTCAACCCAATTCCAAGTCTACTCCCCTATACACTTGAAGCCCCTTGATTCAGCTCTCAACCAGTGCTCAGATATCCATCTCAAAGTTGAATTGAAGGCTCCTACACCTAACTTGGTGTAAGAGTTGAGGACTACAAGGGTAACACTCTCCCCCTTCTCTCTCTCATCCATTTTGTTCTAATTACTCTCTCTCCTTCTCCACTTGATAATCAGGCCCCTTCTGCCTCAGATTATCAAGTGGCAACTGCAATCTCTCTGTTTAATAGCTTATACTTGAGTCCAATTGCTTGATATTGATGTGATCTATTTGGATTTGCAATTTGGGCATCGAGGGAGTGTGGATCTCCCATATCCACACCCCTTTGATTGATTCGTGTTTAATTCGTATTGTTATTACTGTTTATGATATAATTGTTGTGTTATTGTTGGATCTGCATCTCAGTTTGTGAGGTACCTGCGGATGGTAAACATATGTCACGCGACACATGTGGACATGAGGAGTCCTGTGTCACGCGACATGTTGTGACCATCTGCAGGGACCATATTTCAGTTGTAGCTTGTTTTGTTCAGTTGTTCTAGAATGTAGTTTTGTATTCATGTTGTTTAGTTCCCAGATCTGGCTTCTGTTCATTTTATCTAGAGATTTGGTGATCTGTTTGATTTGTGAGCCTCTGCAAGGTGAACATATGTCACGCGACATATCGGGACAAAGGAGTCATATGTCACGCGACAGATGTGACCCTTTGCAGATGACCTTTTGTTCTTGTAATCTGTCTCTAGTTGATGTAAAGGGATGTGGCCTCCCAGACAATTGGTCTACAAGTTGTAATGATCTCTTTTATTCAATAGAATGCATGTTTATCACACTTTGTTTCATTATCATTGTTTGCACATCTTTTGAATTATTTGGATGTCTAGATTAGAAAGACTCG
The DNA here is from genome assembly GCA_022495995.1 of Adenophora triphylla var. japonica. Classification (NCBI taxonomy): domain Eukaryota; kingdom Viridiplantae; phylum Streptophyta; class Magnoliopsida; order Asterales; family Campanulaceae; genus Adenophora; species Adenophora triphylla. The sequence goes on from JAFEMH010003767.1 coordinate 55,671, forward strand.
TCTACGGACGAGGCGTGTTGGGTGAACTCTCGGTTCTTCCCAACACGTAACCTGACCCCCAAACCCACTCTCTTTCCAAAGGTTTTTCAAAGTGCACCTCTAAGCATGGCGTGGCGACTCCTTATTTCTAATTTCGGCGAGCGCACATTAAGTTTGGCAATCCTAAACCGAACCGAGCCGAACCGAACTGAACCATTTGAGACCGAACCGCGGTTTGAAATCGTGAAATCGAACCATTAAGCCGAACCGTTAAACCGAGCCATGAGCTGAACCGTCAAACCGCGATCCTGACCGTCCCTTTAAATTCTTAGTTGATCTCGGTCTTTGATTTTAAAAAACCCTAGATAACACTTCAAACCTCAGCGCCCACTTTCATATTCCCAAATTCTTTCTCTCTCTTCCTGTTTCTCGGTTTCTCTCTCTCTCTCTCTGTCTTCGTCGTCTCTGGTTTCTCTCTTTGATCAATTGACGACGAGCTCTCCTCAATCCACTATTTCTGGTTCCGACGGTAGTAGCAGGGATGCGTTTCGTCAGGCCGTCGTTAACACTCTCGATTCTCGAACGACGTTTGTTCTTCATTCCAGCATTCAAAATTTTTCGTCAGACTACCTCCAGCTCTATCGTGGATCACATCCTCAACAATGTCGAAGCTATTGCTCATCTTTCAGACTTCCAGGTACTTACTACCTTTTGAACCCTTTTTTATAATCTACTTTCGAAAATGTGTAATGTTATTTCCACAATGCAAGGGTCTTCTTCAAATTGGGATGGTCTAACAGTATAATATTTGAAATAAACCTATGCTTGTTGATCGTTAAGTTATTGGAATTATACCTACATATCCTTGTGAAAGGTTATAGTGCTCTTAGCTCATTTTTATGGGTGAATTTGGTTAGAAGCTATTATGTCCTTAGCAAGTTTAGGATTGCCTCTTTGTTTCTCTCAGGTTTGTTCTGATGTTTTCTGCATCTAATAAGCTATTGCGCATCTTTCAGTCCTCCAGTTAGAATTAGACACTCAATTTCAAAACTAGAGTTTCTTGTTTTTCTTTCCAGTCCCCTACTTCATCTTTGATTTGAAATGTGGTTCAGACCGTGGTCTAGATCGCGGTTTGGACCGTGGTCTGAATCGCAAAATCAAACCGCAAATCAAACCGCGGTTTAAACCGAACCAAACCGAACCATAGCGGTTTGGTTTAGCTCGATCTTATTTTTTATGGTTTAGCTCAGTTTGGAATTTCTCCAAACCGATGCTAGCGGTTTGACTTCTAAAATTGCTCAAACCGAGCTAAACCGAACCATTTCCACCCCTATTTAGTTTATGAGATCCAGGAGGTCTTAATCTAATCTAGGATTTTTGGGAGGGCCCTGAACATTTACGGCCATGACTTTAGTCATGGCATGAGCTGAGGTGACAATTTAAAACTCTTCCAATCATGACTTTTATAAAGTCATCAATGAATTTTTCATTTTTTTTGTTTTGACAGACGCCGTGGTTCACGGCATGGGAAAAAAAATCAAGGCAATTGACCAATTAGAGGGTGACACGTGTCAAATTTTTGAAATTAATTTTTTCAACAAAAATTGCAATTAACATATAAAAAATAATAAAAATACAAGAATATTGAAAAAATATCATTATTAATATTTTATCACTCTCTATAATTAAAAAATAAAATATATTAATAAAATAATTAATTATAATGAAATTTATAATTAATCATTTATATAGTACAATAATTAATAATTATATATAGTAGTAATAAATGTAATAAAAATGAGTAGAAAAGAGAAAATATGGTGGGCTGTAATAAAAAGTGGGGGAAAGAAACTGATGACTTTTGTCATGAATGGAGATAAAATTGTTTGAAGTTGTGTTATTAATAACTGATGACGTGGAGCTGAGGTGGAGGAGAGAGGGATGGCTTTGAAGTGGCATGGTTAATGCTCTTAGTTTCCATTAAATTAGTCGGATCCAAGAAAACCTGGGTCGGACCTCTACTTGCATGCCAATAGGGACGGCCTCTTCAATCTGCTTAGGGCATGTGCAGCCATGACTTAACGTCATGGCATGATCCTCCGTGGCTGGGAGCCACTCCCCAACCACGACAAATGAAAAGTCATGAAATGACTTTTTAACATTTTGGAGTTGGCAGAAGCAGTGCTTCACGGCATGGATGCCCTTTTTTTTTTTAGACCAATTAGTGGGTGTCACGTGTCATATTTTTGAAATTATTTTTTTTTATTTTTTTTTACAAAAATTGCAATTAACATATAAAAAATAATAAAAATAAAAGAATATTGAAAAAACTACAATTATTAATAAAAAAGTAGGAGAGAGAAACTGATGACTTTTGTCATGAATAGAAATAAAATTGTTTGGAGTTGTGTTTTTGATAATTAATGATGTGAAGCTGAGGTGGATGAGAGAGGGATGAAAATGAAGTGGTATTGATAAATATGCTCTTATCATTATCATTGCTAACCTTTTTCTTATTGGTTCCACATAAACTTTCATCAAAGGTAGACTTTTCCCATAATCCTAATCCTAGCAGAAACCAAAGTCAAAGCATTGGGAACAGAAGAATTTTGAAATGGACTTACACTACCCACAATGGTTTCAACCCACTCCCCCATTTCATCTAACACTTTTTATATTTTTTCTCATTCACCTAATATTTCATCTACCCATTTCATCTACCCCTACAATAACTAATTTAAATTAAATTTCAACTCCCTCCAACTCATCATTCTATACCCCACCACTTTGAGTGTTTTTTTTTTGTTCAAATAAAATGAAACTTATATCAATTTGTAGGGAAAAAAATGATGAAATTTGGTGAAAAAAAAATTAAAAAAAATAATAATTTACTAGGTAATAATTCAGTTCAAATTGAAAAATGAGTGTTTTTTTTTGTGTCCAAATCAAATGAAACTTATATCAATTTGTAGGGAAAAAAATGATGAATTTTGGTGAAAAAAAAATTAAAAAAAAATAATTTACTAGGTGATAATTAAGCTCAAAGATTTGGGATAAAAAAAAATTCGAAAATCCAATGAAAAGCTTACACGTGGAAATTCAAGAAAAAAAAAAAGGGAAAATTGATGTTTCAATCGGGATGAAAAGTTTCATCCCACAACTACTTTCAACCAACCATTGCAAGCTTTCATCCTAGTTGAAATCATTTAATTTAGCATTAATTTAGCAGTTCATTCGGCCATTGTACTCGGTCTTACCCCATTTACCTCAACAATTGGCGTCCCCACCACAAAAGGTATTTCCATTTTCGCCTCTTCTTGACCTTTTGCCTTTTCAGTATTTTTCAAAGTTGGAACATTGACTAATGTAACTGTCATGCTAGAGTGTACCTCTTTGCCCTCCTTAGAAACATTAGGGTTAGGCTCACTTTTCTCAAGAACCTCCTTAGCAGTGTGATTTTCCATAGGGATAGAATCCCATGCCCCCAGATTTATCAACGAAAATAGGGTTTTTTGGAGAGATCAAAATATCAATCTCTTGGGATTTGAAGAGGGAGGCGCCGTATTATTACCTTCACACTCTCTCCCTACATCAAACGTGTCATGAGTGCCCAAGCATTCATCCGACGCCTCTAAGGCTACCACATCATCATTTGACCAAGCTAGGGTTATCTTTAGTTGTAGGAGCCGCCCCATCCATAGTATTGTCCAAGACTGGGTCAACCCTAGACCCACTAATACCATTTGACTCTAGAGGAGGGATTGAGCTGGTGTCCACCTTCTCGCCGCCTCCGGCCACCAGCCGTGTCTCCGCCATCTCCACTGCTTTTAGAAACCCAATTACTCTTCTTCTTTGAAATCTCAGATTCTTTTGGGCCTTTATTCATGGGTCGTTTTCGGCAATCACTAACAACATGACCTAACAATCCGTAACCTTCACAATATATACTTATTGTTACCTTCTAACTCCAAAGAAATTTGGTAAACTTAAGTGTCAAAGACAGACACTTAAGTAAAAGAAATTTGGTAAACTTTCAATTCAGGAACTTCAACAATGGAGAGAGAGAGAGAAAGAGAGATTAGTAACTAAAACCTAACCTCATTAGTTACTAAAACCTTGTGTCAGTCGGGCTTTGAAGCATACTATTAGTTTATACTTGTCCACATAACCTAACCTCATTAGTAACTAAAACCTTGTGTCAGTCATGCCTAAACTGTTAAGTTATGATTATTCTACTTCACAAAAATGGATTAGCAACTGCCACATTAAAACCAACCTGTGTGCGTCAGGAAGTTAGTTAGTAGTGGCAAAGCAGCCTTGTTTTTGGCAGGAATTCATCTGGTGGCACTTGATGTTGCGTGTTGGAGGAATAAAAAGGTTCACTTCCTCCACATGGAGCTGAACAATTCGAAGATTGCAATTACTCTTGTTGTCGGGATGGATCGAAGAGAACAAAGAATGGCAGTGGGATTTTGGCATCTCTACTACACACAGAATTAAACTTCCCAGTGGAAGTCCTATTACAACAATATTCAAGGTCAAATCCACTAAAGCGCAAAAAGGTGGCAACCCAATCTGGTGTTGGTGATTTTAGTGTCATCAACTATTTTATTGTAATGGTGATTTACTAGAGATCAATGTGATTCATAGTAGACTCGGATACGAGTAAGGGAAAGTGTGAAGTACACACTCGTTTGAGCTAAAACGAAATCAACCTCGATAAAGAAGTAAAAGTTAAAGGGTAGCATATTTTGCTGATGTGCTCGGCCGAGCAAAGTCCTTGACTCGACCGAGCAGAGCATAGCAGATTGTCCAAGTTTTTGGACAGCCTTGCTCGGCCGAGGCATATGCCTTGCTCGGCCGAGCGGTATGATTGACACGGCCGTGCAGTTCAAATGACACGGCCGTGCAGCTTGGCAAAATTCTCTGGACATGTATGCTCGGCCTAGCGAGTCCCTTGACTCGGCCGAGCAGTTCCTGAACAGGTGCCATTTCAAAATGAAAAGACACATTGCTTGGAAAAAGTCATGTCTTTTGATTATACCCTTTATCTGATGCCTCTCCATCTGTATATATACAGAGTTTGATCTCATTTGTACACAGATGAAATCATAAGAGTGATACAACAACAACGAAAGCACAAACAATTCTCAAGTTTAGATTTGTCTTTTTTGCTTAGAAACAAATTGTGTGATTGTCTTATCCCAATAGAGATTTCGTGCAACCCAGGCAATAAAGGGTCGAAATACTTTATTCGGAAAGTGGATTGTACACGATTCAATCATATATCCAGCCTTGTTATCAAGATCAAGACCCTATATTCCCTTACATCTGGCCTTCTGAGATTGTTGGCAACGGCTCTCTCATGGGCCCCATTGGCCATGGGTTACTATCCAAGTTCAGTGCTTAGTATCGCTAGTGAACCATGTCATTGGTGCCTTACGTCACGCACCTTAGCTGTATGGAAGCAACTTAAATCATTATCACCTTAAAAGGTTTTACTGGTTGACGTGTGTATTAAGTGGACTAAGTTTCTTGATATATCTATTATCAATATTAAGGATACATTTTCTAAGATTTTCTAAAGTTACTCAATCAATCATTGTATTTGATTAGAATTCTTATAAATATTCTAAATATTATTTTGTATTTAGAATAGGCAACTAAATATTGTATTTAGATTAGGAAACTCAATATTGTATTTAAAATATGACTCTATCTCTTGTACTATAATATTTACAAGTTGTGAATAAAGAAAATCAAGTTTTCCCAATCTTACATGGTTTCAGAGCAAGTAAGATCCAAAACCCTAAAAACCCTAAACCTCTGAAATTTTCGGCAGCCCCCCACCCTAGCAAGGTCGGCTCCTCCTCCACCATTCCCAATGCCGCCGAACCCGACCAACCCCTTTTCTTGGTCAATCTATCCTATTGCCGCACCCTCACCCCCTTACCTACCTTACAAGGGCATCCCAAATAACATCTATCCTCTTCGGCCTCGACCTCCTAAAGTTTTTCGATGGCACCCACCCTAAACCCGAGGATAACATCACCACCTCCAACCCAGTCGTCGCTGAAACTGACGAAGAGCCTGCAAAATCTGCCACCACCTCATCCGTCCCTAACCCGGCCGCCATAACATGGTGTCGCCAAGATTGCCTCATCATTGGGGCTCTCATAGGTACCCTAGATCCTGCCGTTGCTCTCCTAGTTTATCAAGCCACCTCCCATAAAGCTTGGACCACCCTCAAAACCACCTATGTCAACCCCTCCCGTGGTCAGATCCTTCAAATAAAAGATAACCTTGCCAACCTCACCAAAAATCAACTCTCCATCTCGGACTACATGAACGCTTTCAAATCCTACACTGACAAGCTCGCCATTCTTGGCAAACCCATGGATTCCGAAGACATCATCTACACTATTCTAAAAGGTCTGAACTATGAAACCTTTAAACCCATTATAGACTCAACCCGTGCCCATGACAACCCCATCTCCTTTGAAGCCCTACACGAAAAACTTATCCATCATGAACTCACCCTTAAACAAATCACCCCCACCAACCTTCTCCCCACCACCGCCTTCACCGTCCAAGCTCGCCCACCAACCAACCGCAACCCCTACCGTACCACCAATCCCTCTTCCCCCTCTAGCTCGAATTCCACATCCCTCCCCTTTAAAGGTAAGTGCCAATACTGTCGCAACATTGGTCATGTCATCTCTCAATGTTTCCAATTTAAACATGCCTACCCCACCGTAAATTTCCCCCCACTCCCTCACCAAAACTGAAACCCACACCCTAACCCCCCCCCCAAGCCCACACCGTCGCTTATCACAACCCCCCTCCCCCTTGAAATTACCCGAATCCGACCTCGCGGGCCCCGGCCTCTCGCTTCGCTTCGGTCGGACGGAAGGTGTCGCCGCGTTTGTTTGGAGGAGTCGCCACGCCGTTTTGATATTGCCCAAAACATTGAAAAAGACTTTGTTTAAAAAAGGTTGTTGTGTGATGAGATTTTGAGTTCGGAGGTCAGGTTATGCCTCAGAAAGAGAATAGTAGAGCTCACCCGAGTCGCCTCGTATACACGAGTCTTTCGATACCCCTCTTTCTTTAAAAGTTGTGTGTGTGTGTGCTTTTAAAAATGCATGCTGAATATGATGTCTACATTGTATGATATGTACTAAATTAATTGAAATAGTATTGGAAGGAGGCCTTACCAATGTTGTTTTGTGTCTATCTTTCGCTGGAAAATAGTGTCTGAGTGTGAATAGTGCTCCGGGATAGACCGGGATTGCTTCGGGATGTATCGGTATCTGCGCACAGAGCTTCGGCGTGCGTCGGGAGTGCTAGGTGTGATTGTGGACAGAGCTCCGGCGTGCTTCGGGATTGTTGGTTGTACTCGGGCAGAGGTTCGGCGTGCCTCGGAATTGTCGGTTGTACTCGGGCAGATGTTCGGCGTGCTTCGGGTTTGTTGATTGTACTCGGGCAGAGGTTCGGCGTGCCTCAGGATTGTCGGTTGTACTCGGGCAGAGGTTCGGCGTGCCTCGGGTTTGTTGATTGTACTCGGGCAGAGGTTTGGCGTGCCTCGGGATTGTTGGTTGTACTCGGGCAGAGGTTCAGTGTGCCTCGGGATTGTTGATTGTATTCGGGCAAAGGTTCGGCGTGCCTCGAGATTGTTCGGCAGGGCTTCGGGATGGACCGGGATGCCTCGGGATGGACCGGAATGGCTCGGGATGGACCGGCAGGGCTTCGGGAGCACCTCGGGGTGGCTCGAGAGCGTCTCGGGAGCGCTCGATAGGGCTTCGGAGCGCCTCGGGAGGGCTCGAAAAGTCCCTGGAAGGAGCCGAAAGGGACCGGGATTGCCTTAGAAGGACTTAGAGGGGAGCCTGAAGGATAGGGGGAGAGAGAGAGGAGAGAATAGAGGAGTGAAGAAAATGAGAGGGGGAGCCCTCTATTTATAGGCCCCAAAAAACTGCAAAATGACCCGCACGGATTATTGTGCAAAACCAATTTTTTGGCTTTCCTGAATTAAGGGAATATCGTGGACTTTAAGAGGATTTCGTAATTATGATGTCTACTTGCAGAAGAGTCCGTGCGGACCATTATGCAGGCTGACTATTTTTCATAATTTCCAAAAAGTCCTTTTCTTTTATTTTATCCTGGAAGGGTCCTACCTTAGTTTGGTTGGTGGTTTTGGGATTTTTGAAGGTTACGGGTCTTCGAAATCACGTTTGTGTGAGTCCGCGGTGTTTTCCGTGTGTCGGATGGGGAGAGATCCAGATTGGGGTACTTACACCCCTCCCTCTTGGCTCATCGACAGTGGTGCAACCAATCACATCACCAATGACCTCTCCAACCTTGCCTTACATACACCCTACAATGGCAGTGACGACGTCATTATCGAAGACGGTTCATCTCTTCCTATATCTTACATATGTTCATTCTCTCTCTCCACACCCTCTTCCAATCTTAATTTCAATAGTGTCTTAAATGTTCCTCTTATTACTCGTAATATTCTCTCTGTGTCTCAATTCTGTCGTGACAATAATGCTATCATTGAATTCTCACACTCTTCTTTTCTCATTAAGGACAAAACAACGAGTCAAACTCTTATCCATGAAAACCTTGACGATGGCGTCTACATTTGGCACCCTCCACCCATTCAAGCTCATTCAAGCATTATTTCTTCGTTGTTGAGGCATCATAGATTAGGACATCCCGCTCCCCCTGTTCTTAGCTTATAAAATTAATTTTTGCCCTCCTTTTTTGTACGAAGAAAAACTAGCACTACATTAAATTTTTGCCCCCTTATAACTAAATTTTGTTATTAAATTATAATATTTCATATTCAAAATAATCTTTTCCTCCTTTACCAAAATTTCTGGCTCCACCGCTGAATTGAAAAATGCCAAATGAAATTATAATCCGCAAACAAGGTTTGTAATGAGGTATTTAAATGCAGTAATAAGGAATTAAAGCAAATTTGCAATAGTAATAACACCAAGACTAGTAAATACGAAATCAAATTAAATAATCCACCATAACAACAAGAGTTGGAACAAATTTAAGTTAAACGAAAAGTAAAATTATTTTGATTGATTAATTTAAGAACCAAAAAGGAATACCTAATTTTGTGCAAGGACGCAAACCCAGGTCATGATGTATTATTGATCCTTAAAATATTTAAATAAATATATTTCGACATATGAACCAAATGGGGATGTAGCTCAGATGGTAGAGCGCTCGCTTAGCATGCGAGAGGTACGGGGATCGATACCCCGCATCTCCAATCCTTTCTAAATTTTGGATTTTTCCTATCAGCCCCTTTAATTTTTGGTTTATTTGACGGAACCCCTTTACTTTTGAATTTTACGAGATCCCTTTTCTTTTGGAATTTTAATCTATTTTTCGTTGACACTCTCTTCTGCTTTGGATTAGTTCAACTATATCCCTTCTCCTTTTCTTTGTTCCTCTCAACTGCTCCTAAGATCTCAATCTATAAGAGCTTGGTGATAGTCTTTCATTTAAAAGTATTTGTTAAAATTATTTATGCGATAATATAATTTCTTTTTTTTTTTTATTATTTTGGGTAGAGTTGGTCTTATAAAAAATTAGTTTTTTTTTAAGATAAGGAAAAACGTGTTTTCAAAACAAACGGTGGTATTTTTGTAATTACACAAATTCGTGCCATCCCAAGCTCCGATCATCTTCTCTGGCCATCCCAAGCTCCGATCGTTCTCCGACGTTCACTCAGTTTGAGTATTTTGTAACCTACAATTCGTGCCCTAGTTCCGCCATTAATGTCCATTGTCAACTCTGCTTCGTTACATAATTGATTGGTACTTTATTGATTGGTACATAATTAATTGGAGATAACTGTGTGATTTGATTCCATAGCTCTTCGTTTTTTCGTTGGATAAACAGAATGTCCTTCAATGGTGTGGAAAAAGGATTTAATTTGCTGAAGTTTGGGTCAATTCAACGAAGCAGTGCATGTGTAACAAAGTGTCAGTGTAAAAAAGTACCAGTGTTAGTGTAATAAAGTGCCAGTGTTAGTGTATCAAAGTGCTGGTGTTAGTGTAAAATAAGTGCCAGTGTTAGTTTAACAAAGTGCCAGTGTTAGTGTAACAAAGTGCCTATATGACCGACTTCAGTTTGGAACCGCTGATGGAACCGAGGCGGCCGACAGACACAGGTTGCAAAGGTCGTTGGACTTATTTTTGTTTTCCTTTTTTTTTTTTTAAACTCCACTTTGTCCTATATGACTGACTTCAATTTGGAACCGCTGATGGAAGTAGTCTTAGGTACTCAAAACCTTTGGCTAGTTTTTTTAATAGTATGATTTTACATTGAAAACTTGAAAATTATGTTATTATCATTTTGAAATCATGCTAAAAATATTACATGCCCACAATAAACTAAAGTAGATAGATTAAAAATTAAATAGTGACAATTTAACAAATTATAGCATAAATTATTGAAGCTAATTTGGTTTTCATGAATTAATATCACTCCATCTAAAATATTACTTCCGAACTTAAATAATAATTAATATACAAAAATTAAGAGGAAATTAAATCCCACAGACTCAGTCGGATTCTTGTAATCCCTCCAAAACAATCGACCCACATAAAAATGGTGGGATATAGAATGATGAGTTAGAATGGTGTTGAATTATATATATATATATATATATATATATATATATATATATATATATATATATGATAATTTTAGTTTTGTATTTTTCATGGTCTTTGTAGTTAAAATTAAATAAGTGTGAAGTATTTATTTTAAATAATAAATGATAATAATAATAATAATATTTTTACTAATCATAAAAATAAATGATATAAAATAAAATAAAATTGGTTGGGTATAAGATGATGAGTTAGAATGATGTTGAATATATATTTAATATTAATAATTATATATGTATATTTAATATTAATCATTATATATGTATATAAATATAATTACACCTGCCTTGAACTTGAAGCTTCATTATATACCAAGGCCAAGGCAATTTTTGATTCGTTTTCTTTCGATGTGGGAAATTTGCATTTGCCTTAGCCGGCCTTGGCCTTGCCTCGGCTCGGCACCGCCTTGCCTTCGGCTTGCACTTGGCTCGGCCACTTGGCATGGCCTTGGTCTTCGCCTTTATCCCACATGAAAAAAAAAAACAAAGTAAGATGAGTTGCCTTGGTTATATAATGAGGATGAATCTTAGCCAAGCATGCATGATTCGTGCTGGGCATTATTAATGGTCGGCACTTGGCTCGGCCCTCGGCCTTGCCTTGGTCGGCCTTGGCCTTGGACGTGGCCTTGAACTTTATCCCACATGGAAAAAAAATCAAAGGAAGATGAGTTGTCTTGGTTATATAATGAGGATGAAGCTTAGCCAAGCATGCATGATTCGTCTTAGGCATTATCAATGGTCGGGTTGGCCTTGGCCCTGAATTTTTTATTTTTTTTAAAAAATAGGTCAAATCGAATACTCGAATCAAATAATTCGAATATCAATTTCGAATCAAATCAAATAATGAGAATGTAGCCTTCGACGGGCATTTTTGTCATTTCACTCGGTGGCAAAATTGAAGATATTTCGGCCAAAAAAAAATTTCCACCCATTTCTTTAACCTAAATTATATTATAATAAATTAATTTTTAAAAAAAATAAAAATTCACCAAAATTCATAAAAAAAAATTCTCTTTAAATATAGACTATTTTCATTTGATTTGGACACATAAAAAAACCCATTTTTTTAAATATAACTTTCTTAATTATCCTTTTTTTATTTTCCTATTTAATTTTTCAATATTTTTTTAGTCATAATTATTTAAGTGTCAAGTTTTTTTTTATTACAAATTATAATGATAATTATAATAATTTTACTAATTATAAAAATAAAGAATATAAAAGAAAATAAAATTGATGGGTATAGGATAATGAGTTGGAAGCGCTAATATGGTTATTTAGTTTATTTGATACGTCAAAAATTTTATTCAATTTATTTTTTTTAAAAAATTGAATCATAGTAAATAAAGTATTAAAAAAGATGAATATCGGGAAAGATGGTCATCATTTTAAAACAATATATTATAAGAAATTATTTTTTTCGAATAAAAAAATTTCATCAAAATTCATAAAAAATATTTATTTTAAATAGAGACTATTTTCATTTGATTTGTACACATAAAAAACAATTTTTTTAAAATATAAATTTCTTAATTATCCTTTGTTAATTTTCCTTTTTAATTTTTCAATATGTTTTTAGTCGAAATTAATTAAGTGTCAAGTTTTTTTTTAATTATAAATGATAATGATAATAATAATATTTTTACTAATTATAAAAATAAAGAATATAAAAGAAAATAAAATTGATGGGGTATATGATAATGAGTTGGAAGGGGTAATATGGTTATTGAGTTTATTCGATACATCAAACATTTTATTTATTTTATTTCAAAAAAATTTGAATCATAGTAAATAAAGTATTAATAAATACGAATATCGGGAAAGATATTCATCAATTATTTTATAATAAATTATTTTTTCCCCATTTCTTTTACCTCAATTATTTTATAATAAATTAATTTTTTTAAATAAAAATTTACACCATCATTCATACATGATAATAATAATAATTATTATTATTTTACTAATCATAAATATGTATATATATATATATATATATATATATATATATATATATATATATATATATATATATATATATATATATATATATATATATATATATACATATATATATATATTCACATCTGATTAATGTCTCATTATTGTCTGTAAAAAAATATATTTTAAATTGTACGATATATTGTATATTTTTAATTTTAAGGTTAATATTTATTCATTGTTCACCTCCTTTTATGCTATGACTATTAATACAATTCAAAGGTTAATATTTATTCATTTTTTTCCTCCTTATGAATCGATACTATGTTATTTGTCGTTTTCGATTATATTTCACATTAAATAAAGTTCACTATATCGATGGTCCGAATATATTGATATGTAATGATGATCTTCCTTCCTCTTTCGACAGTTGCGACGACAATGTTGTCTTTTAAACCTGTGTTTCACATTTTATAAAAAAATTCTCTCATTTAGTCATTTCATTTAATTTCCGTCTTCTTATGGATCAATAACTCCCCGTGCATCGCAGGAATATAACACTAGATTTATTTTAGTGACATTCAATCTGATATTTGTATTGAGAATATAATTTTCAAATAAATGTTTTACAATATATACGAACATCTTTATTTCCTTTCGTATTTATTTCGATTTCGATAAGTTATTCGTTAGTAACTGCCCGTGCATCGCACGGGAGTCAAACTAGTTTTTTTAATAGTATGATTTTACATTGAAAACTTGAAAATTATGTTATTATCATTTTGAAATCATGCTAAAAATATTACATGCCCACAATAAACTAAAGTAGATAGATTAAAAATTAAATAGTGACAATTTAACAAATTATAGCATAAATTATTGAAGCTAATTTGGTTTTCATGAATTAATATCACTCCATCTAAAATATTACTTCCGAACTTAAATAATAATTAATATACAAAAATTAAGAGGAAATTAAATCCCACACTCAGTCGGATTCTTGTAATCCCTCCAAAACAATCGACCCGACAAACAACCCGGTTGCCCCGACTGCAAGTGCCCCCGCCACCACATACTGTACCGCCACCAGAGTCGCCGAATCATCAGGAATCAAAACAATGGCGAGGATCGCCGCCACTAAAGCTGGCAGCGCCGCCGATGCTAAAGCCGCCGGAGACGCGTCAGCAACCTTTTCAAGCAGGCTGAGCAGTCCTAGCTCCTCTGCCTTGGAGAAAACTCCCAATTTCTCAATCGAAGAAAGAGTAAACCCTAATTTCTCCGCCTTGGATAGCAGCCCTGCCTTCTCGACGTTGCTCAGCACTTTCCTCTTCTCAAGCTTCTTGAAAACATCCACATCCACCTGTTCGCTCCCTTCGTAGAATAATCCTGCCCCAAACCACTGCTTCTTCCAGGCGTTGTCGTATTTGTTCACCTGCATTAATCAATTTTACGCCGTAATAATAGTTCGTCAATGGTCAATGCCTTACCATAACTAATCTGAAAATTAATCGATATCAGCGGGGATAATTACCTTCTTTTGGGGAGCCATGGCTAAAATTTTTGGGGCATATTTGGAGGGAAAAGAACGAGGCGCTCGGCGGGAGCCAGTGGCGGACAAATTGTGCTCCAATTTCCTAAGGAAATTCGTCGGAGGAGCTGTTGACACCGCCATTGGTAAGCGAAAAGATTTCCCAATTTTTATTTTTTCCAAGACGGGGTTTTACGAAATTTCTTTAGAGCTTGTCAACCAATCAGGTTGTTGATAGCCCTATCTGCTTGAAAGCGCTTATTGTCATGCTTATATTTCGTACGCTATATTGCATGGGTTTCTAATTACAATTTTACCCTCCACCCTGGCTCTGTGTGCAAAACCTCTGCAAAATTTGTTAGCTTTGAGTTCAAATTAATGGTAGCTAACTTCATGCCCATTCTCTTTATTTCAAGTTTGTTTTATTTAGCCTTCACACAATCGATGATTTGTTCAGTACTCGACATTCGTGATTATGATGCAGTTGGAGATGGACAAATATTACTAGAATACATAATAAACTTACTGTTTGAAATTTTTGCACATGGGGATTTGGCGCAGGCATTTCACGCTTCCAACCCTGAGTTCACGGTGTTCGATCCCCAGGTAGTTAGAGGGAAGACTTTCTCTCCCTAGGATTTATCTCCTAGGCCCCCCAGAAGTTAGAGGGAAGACTTTCTCTCCCTAGGATTTATCTCCTATGATTTGTTCAGTATTCTGCCATTCATTAGTTTTAATCGTTGGAAATGAGACTAACATTTTGAGACAAACAAAAATGGAACCCGGACTAACATTGTGGGACGGTGGGAGTATAAATTAGGGTAATAGGTTTTGTGATGTCTCTAGCAAGGTAATTGTTGCTCCTTGAAGCATTACTCATGCAAGGAACTGCATTCACTTGACTATGTTGATGGGCAGGGGATGATAGTAAATGGGTCGTTGAATTTGAAGAATTATCTTGTATGGATTTGGCCATGTTATAAGGTCATAATTAAAGGCTGTTAAATCTACGTTTGTTTTTGTTATAGCTTTCTTCTTTGTGTTGGAATCACAATTGAAACTTTCTTATTGCATGGAGCACATGATAAGGTTGAAGATGTTCATGTTAGCAGCGTTGTCGTCTTCACAAGCACAATGAATGGATCAAGGATAAAGACATGACAGGTACGCAATCTCAACAAAATCAACGATTATAATGAATTTCCGTCATAATATATATGTATTGATGCCACTGATCAAGGTAATCAAACAACTTTAAGGAACATGGACTGATTTAATTTCTTAAACAATTTGCTGGACAAATGATGCATGCCGCCCTTATTTTGTCACACTTGATTTGCAATATGACATCTTGGGAGCATTGTTATAAACGGTTGACTTTCGTGAATGACCGAGACATGTACAATTATTACATTATTTCCAATTCCAAGAGTAAGAGCCCAATCAAAATTTAACTGCAGTTATTCCATTGTGTCCTAGAAAGGCAGTTGTGAGAATGATTCCATGTTTTGGAAGTCTCTGTTTAGTCCTCTCTTTCAAAAGTTGTTTTATTTGTACATATATGCATTCTGTCCCACAAAAGTTGATGAGTGTGCTATTGCAGAGGAATCTGCTTAATTGCCAAGGAATTTTTGGTTATGCTATTCCCGTCCCACGTTTCAATTTTACTCCCCCGTTTCAAAAAGATAGTCTCAGACTCTCAGCTGAATATTTGATTTGCCAACATTCTTATGAACTATGGTTTACTTTCATTTACTGTGCTAAAACATCATTATAAATTTGTTATGATTAAAATGAGACAATCTTTTTTAAGACAAACCGGAGTAAACATATCATTTATTTATTGTTATGATGGAGGGAGTATCTTAAAGTATTGTTGTATGTTAACGGAAGTTTTCTTCACTAGAAAGTGATATGCATCATTGAAATGTCCGGTGAAAATGACACATATACTTGCTATGATACTTATAACGGAAAGGAGCCAAATTAAAAATTTAGATTTTTCTTACTACTTTTTTGCTCCCTATATAGGTGATAATTACGTAAGGAAATACTAATTTAATTTTTATTATCCTTAAATAAGTGTTAATCTTGTAAGCAAATTACTAAAGTAATTTTTGTTATTTGTCAACTATCTTTGCCTAGTTTGAACTTACCAGGATACATTGTGTTCATTGAAGAAATTTGTTTATGCAACTAACTAGTGACTAGAAATCAACTTTCTTAAAACATTCATTTCGGGACAAAAGGGAAATTGAGGTTGCACACGATGGCCTGAATTTTAAAGTCGCAAATAAAAAAATAATCAATTTCATGACTCGGACTTCTTCTTAGGGATGTCGAAGACTGAGAATTGAAATATTTTTTTATCAACTGTACACTATTTCTGTAGGTGCTTTACACTCTATTAGTTTCTTCTACCATGATTTAGAAACAAAGAGACGAGAATACGAGATTGATTCATAGGTAGACCTGAAATTTTGCTGGGTTTCACTTCTTTCCTCTAAGGTGTGAATTCATCCCATTGTTGTCGTGTGTGATAACGTATTGCAATGATAATACTGCATGTGTTCTAAAATAAATGTCCTTTCTTGTTCTTAAAGAACTTAAATATCATTTATTTTAATACGCAGGCGACTTGAGAGCCTTATTTACTAAAATTAACACTTTATTTAGGATGAATGTTAAACCTAGGGATGACAACGGTTTCGGATCGGATCGGTCCTCCTAGTCCGAACCCGATCCGAATCTTAATTTCACCGATTTGAACCCTATTCGACCCGAAAAATCAAAATCCCGCGACCGATCTGATCCAACCCGAATTATACTAAAAGTCTATTTTTTAACTCAAGTATGATTGATTAAAATTTATTTTTAAGCACAATGTTGAATATTCTGTAGAAAATAGTTCAAAATCATCAAAATCTTACTTTAAAACTCAAATAAAGAAATACAATTTAGGAAAATGTTAATTATATTTTTTTTATATTTTAGATTAACCTTTTATTTAGGTATCAGATCGGATCAGGTCGGTTTTCGGTTGGATCGATATGGTTCGGGTCGGATCGGATCGGGTTTGGTCGGATCAACAGCGTGATCCGAACCCGATCGAATTTTAAAAATTGCAAACCAAACTCTAATTTTTTGGGTCAGATCGGGTTCTGTCAAATTGTGTTACACCTGTGTTAATAAAAGGGTGACAACCAACGTGATGTATCCGAACATTAAGAGAACTAGAATTTGGTCACACTTCTTATTAGATTTTAGGAGAGAGAGAGATGGAGCCAATCATACATGGAAGAGAAAAATTGTATTAAATGACTCAATTGATTATGATACTAGAGATACATATTTATAGGATTACAATAAGGAGGTAATCTCCTAGAAGGAGAAGGTTTCTAATTCCTAGAAGGAAAAGGTTTCTAATCTAATACAAAGATTTAGTTTCCTAATCTAATACAAAGATTTAGTTTCCTAATCTATATTAACAATATATACTTGAATATAATATAATGATATTATATTATATTCCTAATATGCCCCCGCAAGATGGACGTTCGTTGGATAAGTCCAATCTTGGAGAGTGATGAGATGAATCGGGTTTGATGATGAGTTGAAGATGTGTTTCCGAATATGTGTGTCGTTTCTGATGTGATGTGGTTTCTCGTATCTGAGGTGGTGATAGGTTGGTGTATGACTACGTTGGAAACGGTGGGGTTGTGGAGAGGGGTTTCGGGTTTATGTATGACGGCCGAGAAAAGATTCGGGCTTACGTATGATGGCCGAAAAAGGTTCGGGCTTACGTATGGTGGCCGAGAAAAGATTCGGGCTTACGAAGGGGAGAAATAATACTCAACGTTAAATTGAGATAAAAAAATTATGAGGGGGAGAAACAGTACTCAACGTTAAATTGAGATAAGAGAAAAATTGAAGAAGAATGTTTGAATAAGGAGGGTTATTTCGAGGGTTTTGGTGATGGCGGAAGCAAGGATTTGGCTGTGAGGGTTTGAGCCGACGGTGGTGAGGGTTTTGGTAGTTGGTGGTGAAGTAAAGATTTTTGGCGAATGGAATGGTGATGAGGGAGTTATTGGCGGCAGGCAGAGGGTTTTTGCCGCAAGTTGAGGGGGTTTAGGAGGAGGAGGGTGTTACCGTGAGTTGTGGTGGTGAAAAGAAACGAGGATGGGTGGTTTTCGGTTAGGGTTTTGCCAAGGCTTGGTGGTTGAAGAAGGTGGATTTGGCTGTGAGGGTTTGGGTGGGGAGAGAGTTTTGGCAGTAATGGGTTTGCCTAATAGTTTAGAATTAAGGAGGGTTTTGGCTGTAATGGGTTTGCCTTGGTGTAGTAGAGGTGTTTGGTTGAAGGGTGTGTTTCCGTGAGATGTGGTGGAGGGCGGAAGCAATAGTGGTGAGGGGGTGGGGCGGCTTTGGGTTTTGCCGCTAGGGTTTTGGCGGAGAAATTCTTCTATGTGGCGGAGAAGTTCTTCTATGGATCTTAATGCTTTGATACCATATTAGAATAAAGAGGGTTAGACGAAGTCAATCAAAACATGGAAGAAAGGAATTGTATTAAATGACTCAATTGATTATGATGCTAGAGATAAATATTTATAGGATTACAATAAGGAGGTAATCTCCTAGAAGAAGAAGGTTTCTAATTCCTAGAAGGAAAAGGTTTCTAATCTAATACAAAGATTTAGTTTCCTAATCTAATACAAAGATTTAGTTTCCTAATCTATATTAACAATATATACTTGAATATAATATAATGATATTATATTATATTCCTAATACTTCTAACACAAAAAAGGGCCTACATTACATATTGAACAAAAGAAATCCAAATTAAGTTTATTCTTTGGCACCATCCTTCTATGTTTTGTGCCAATATAGCAAGTGTTGAGCATCTTTTGGGCATCTGTCGTAATCTCTATCAAGTAATACCAATTAGGGAAAAGGAAATAAAACTTAGAAAAATGAAATGTCAACTTCATAAGCTATCGTTTCTCAACCTCTCCAGAAGTTCTGCATGCATGAAACATATTCTATTTTAATTAAGATTAAGGAGTATTAAGTAAATCAACTAATAAATCACAAATCTTTATTAGTTTAACTTTACTAAGGTATGTCCAAATAAGGTAAGGTAATATTCCATTCATTCCATGTCAAGAGTCCAGGCAGGTAGCTATTAACGCTGCCTGGACAGTTTGAAGCTTGATTACAAATTAATGACATATTTGTCTGGTTGCATTGGGGAATCAATGAATAGTTTAGCAGGTATCTTTCACGGAAAAATGCATAAATAGAAGTAGCCTCCCTCGTATATATGTACCCAGCAACTGTGTCATAGACATAGCTAACAATTAAAGAATAGGGAGAGATTATGGAAATGACAATGACAATATTGTTGGCAATTGGAGTAGGAATTGTGCCACTATTGGGGTGGTTAGTGTGGTGGTGGAATGATATCTGGTATGGTTTTACGGCTAAAGACCGCACCGGTAACACCAAACTCCCACCAGGATATATGGGTCTTCCCGTTGTCGGAGAAATGCTCCATTTTCTTTGGTACTTTAAGGTTCTTCGCCGCCCTGACGATTACATCAATTCCAAACGCAAAAAGTAAGTGGTTCGAGTCTCATTAAAATTTTCTTAAAAAGTTTTTTTTTTTTTTCCTTTTTACAGAATGTCCCTTAAATAAAAAATGGGCATTCATTTTGGAATGAAGAGTTCTTATTTGAAACATTAGTGACTGACTTATTTATGTTTGTATTTATGATGGATCAGGTATGGGGACAGGGAAGGATTATACAAAACCTACTTATTTGGAGGACCCTGCATAATAGCTTGTACTCCAGCAGCCAACAAATTTATATTCCAAGGTGATCAAACTTTTCTTCTTGAGTGGCCTAATGTCGATATTGTTGGGGAACATTCCGTAGTTGCCGTTCAAGGCTCATCCCATGCTAGGCTCCGTAGCTTTGTTACTAGAAGTATTAACCAGCCAGATGCTCTTCGTCGGATTGCTCGAATGGTTCAACCTCGCATGATTGCAGCCCTCCAGTCATGGGCTGAAAAGGGTACTATTAAAACATCTGAAGAAGTCAAGAAGGTATTTTCTATTTCATTCTAATAGCTAGTTAGTTGAATAATCTGCTTTGGTATGCCATGCATGAACCCTAATTAACAAGTGTTTATATAATTATATTTTGCAGGTGACATTTCAGAACATCGGTAAATATTTCGCTAGCTTTGAGCCTGGTCCCATATTAGATACCTTAGATAAATGCTTTGTCGGATTGGTGAGTGGGGTTAGAGCTTCTCGTGTCAATATTCCTGGAACTGCTTATCATTATGGGCTTCAGGTTAGTGTTTGATTAACTAATGATGAACAAGGGCCTAAAAAAGGGGTTTAAAGAATTTCTTGATTTGCATGTTCAAGCTCTCACGTTATCATTTTTTCTTAAATCTATTTCATTTACTTCTTGTATTGAGTTATATACACAAAATAGATGCAATATCACGCTTCGGGGGACAATCTTTGTCATATAAATATGGAATTTGCAGTGTCGAAAGAAGGCAATCGGATTATTTAGAGATGAATTGGAGAAGAGAAAGAAGATTAAGAGAAATAATTCCGATGAGCAAATAAACGATTTATTAGATGGGCTGATGCAATTGAAGGATGATGAAGGGAAGCAATTGAGTGACATGGAGGTGCTCGATAACATTGTCAGCATTCTAGTGGCAGGCTATGAATCCACTGGTCTTGCATCGATGTGGGCTATATATTATCTTGCTAAATACCCCAAGGTCCTCAACAAGCTCCGGGTACGTCTCTCTAGCTATCATCCGATCTAGGACACAATACACGAAAATGTGCACGAATAGATGATTTTATCCATTGTTTGAATCTTGTGTGTAGGAGGAAACCATGTCACTTAAGAATTCCAAGAATGGAGAGCTTGTTACAAGTGACGAAGTTGTCAAGTTGAAATATACAAACAAGGTATTCATCTGTTGTCTAAGGCAATAGTTTGCATAGCTTACATAATCTTTCAATGTTGGAAATATTGCAGCTAGCGCATATATATATATATATATATATATATATTTATATATATATATATATATATATATATATCTATACACGCACACACACGTATTTTTATGATTATATGTATGCTGCAATAACGCAGTACATATTTCCTAACAAATAACTTGGATTGCGAATGCATGTGTACAGGTTGTTGAAGAAACTATAAGGATGGCCAATGTAGCAGCATTTGTATTTCGAACAGCTAAAAAAGACGTGGAGTATAAAGGCACATATTTCATACTCCCTCCCAAATGAATGTCCAATTATAACTTTGATGGAAATTTAAGAAACTTGAGATTTTAAGCATTTTTAGTAGCACAAGTATATAAAAACCAATAATGATCTCACCATATTGGAAAAATAGACATTCATTTTGGGACGGAGGGAGTACTTGCTACTGCAAAAAATTGCCTTCTGCTCCTAAGTTTATTCAAGCTAATTTGAGCCGATGGATTTCAGGTTACAAAATACCAAAAGGTTGGAAAGTAATACCTTGGGTTAGATATCTCCACACAGATCCACAAAACTTTGCGGACCCAATGCGCTTTGAACCTGATAGATGGGATGTAAGCCCCCTTGATCTCTATTGATCAACTTATCAACTTTCTTTGATTGTTTTATTACTAAAATGAAATTGTCGTAATTTAACTTGTTAGGCACCCACGAAGCCTGGAACGTACCAAGTATTTGGTGGAGGATCAAGAATCTGTGCTGGAAACATGCTTGCTCGTTTACAAATTGCCATTTTTCTCTACTATTTAAGCACCGGATACAAGTAAGATGAGTATATATTGTCCTGTAATGTGATTAAAATTGCTATTTATACTGTAACTCTTGAATGTAAGTGCAGGTGGGAATTGTTGAATCCAGATGCAAAAGTAACCTTTCTTTCGCATCCAAAACCAGTTGACGGTGTTGAGATTACCATTAAGAAACTTTCAAGTAGTTTGCACTATGAAAGCTGCAGTTTTTAAACTGGCTGTTTGAGATTGTGAACATTCTATTATTATTGTTAATGCCAACTTTCATTTAAGTCTGTCCCGAAATGATATTTTCATTTTTTTTTTTTTGTTTGTGGTTAACACGAAGCTAAATTTAGCTTAGGTTGATTTAACTATCCTAATGAAAATTTAAAACTTGTTATCGATACACTCTTATAAATAATATTAATAACTATTTTTAAATGTTAATTCAGATAACTAAATCGCCATAGAATTATTGCTCAAAGTATAAAGGATTTCATCAAAAAAAAAAAAAACTCTTTTCTCACAAACAAGATCAAGTCAAACATATTAACTACTCTCTCTCTCTCTTACATAATAAATTTCGCTATGTCGCAAGAAATGAGTATCCCGTTTCTAAACAGGACAATAAGAATCAGCGACGACATTTGTTAGGAGACCAAGAGAGGAATACGATGCCGCTTATGGTTGCTTATGGTTCAGTTTGGTTTGATTTGGTTTGGTTTGAGGAATTTTAGAGACGAAACCACTAATCATCAAAAATCAAACCGAATCAAACTATATAGAAAAATCAACCAAACTAAACCACTATGATCTAGTTTAATTTAGTTAGAACCACGAATATTACAGCTCAAACTACGATTTAAACCACAATTCAAACAACGCTTCAAATTGTGGTTCAAACCTAAATAAACCAAAGACCCTAGTAATTTTTCCCTTTAGCACTATGTCAATTTTATATCCACCTCCTCCCTCCCCTCTTTCTCTCCTTTTCCACGTGGGAAATATATACTTTCACTTCAGTTCTGTTTCACAATATTTTGGGAGAAACTAGTTTCTCCTTAAGTTATAGAAAGTCCTGTTTTATAAACTGTTCCTAAATATTCATTAACTACTTGCAAGTAGAAAAAAAATGGACTTTTTATAATTTATGGAGAAACTAGTTTCTCCCAAAACTTGCTCGTTCTGTTTTCCCTTCTTTTTCTCTTTAATCTGGTTTGCTTCTTTAAAGACCTCTACTTTTTTCAATCCACATGATATTAACCTTCACCCACTTAATCTTTTTCCATACAAAATCCAGTTTTCGGTTTTGGGTCATTTCATTCTTAAATTTGGTGGGCTTAGGCTCCATTTATTTAGGGGAAAATGACTTCCGAAAAATGATTTTCTGGAAAATGTTTTCCGAAAAAGGAAAACGTTTTCCGGAAAAATGAAGATGTTTTCCGGAAAATGAAGATGTTTTCCTGGAAACAACTTCCTTAGGAAAATGGGGAAAAAATTTTCCGGAAAACGTTTTTCGGAAAATGAAGATGTTTTTCGAAAAATGAAGATGTTTTTCGGAAAATTATTATTATTATTATTATTTTATTATTATTATTATTATTTTATTATTATTATTTTATTATTTTATTATTTTATTATTTTATTATTATTATTATTATTTTTATTATTACTATTATAATTATATTTTTTTTAATTTTTTATTATTATTATTATTATTTTATTATTATTGTTATTATTTTATTATTATTATTATTATTATTATTTTATTATTATTATTATTTTATTATTATTATATTATTATTATTTTATTATTATTATTATTTTATTATTATTATTATTATTATTATTATTATTATTATTATTATTATTATTATTATTATTATTATTATTATTATTATTATTATTATTATTATTATCCATCCACTTTTTTACACCATTTTTCGGAAAACAACTTCCTTAGGAAAAATCCGGAAAACAACTTTCTTAGAAAGGGCGGAAAATGTTTTCCAAATCAACATTTTTTCCATTTTCCGGAAAACAATCAAACACCGGAAAATGGGGAAAACGTTTTCCGAAAAACTACCAAACACCGGAAAATGGGGAAAACGTTTTTTCGAAAAACGTTTTTCCCTCAAAACAAACGGAGCCTTAATGTCTCATGCAAATACCTTAAGAACAACCCAGTATTTGTCCATGCTTTCCTAATCTAAGGCTCTGATATTTTCTTTACCATGGAAGAACAGTTGGGAGGTGCCATTTTTGAGGAAAGGGGAGAACTCATGGTTCAACCAGAAGGTTTTGTTGGTTTGGCAAAAGTTAGACTCATCTACCTTCATCTTTGGTTTTGGATAGTTATCCACATGGTTCATGTATAGTAGTAGTGTTTGAGTTTCCAAGGGAGGCACTTGGTTCTTCCTCTCTCTAGATACATCTTTTACGGAGATGTTTGGTGCCTATAAATATGCTCTTGCTTGTTTTGGATTAGTGTAGCAACAATCTGAGTGTGAGAAACACTTTGAGAGAGAAAACATTTGAGTGTTACGAGAGTGTGAGAGATACATTTTTGCAAACACTTTGTAATCTCTTTGATATAGTAATCTTGTTTGGTTGTCGCTCGTGGACGTAAGAGACTTTCTCCGAATCACGTAAATTCTTGTGTCCCATTTGCTTTATTGTTTGCGTGGATGTGTGGGTGCGATCGATCTTTTTTCGCATTTGGTTACAACAATTGGTATCAGAGTTTTGGTCGTAGAAGTTGGAGTATTGGAGATTTACTCAACATTGGCGTTTGAGATTGAAGTCGTGTATGTCCAATACGACATTGGAATCACCCCAACGACTACTTGGCGTTCCTACACATTCCACCCCGTCAGATAAGTTTTTTTTTTAAAGTTCAGTTTTTGTGTGTACCGTTTGTTTTATTGTTGAGTCCCATTTGCTTTATTGTTTGCGTGGGTGTGTGGGTGCGATCGATCTTTTCCACATTTGGTTACAACAATTGTTATCAGATCTTTGGTCATAGGTCAAGTTAGAGTATTGGAGGTTTGCTCAACTGGGTTTGAGATTGAAGTCGTGTACGTCCAATACGACATTGGAATCGACCCCAACGACTACTTGGCGTTCCTACACATTCCACCCCGTGAGATAAGTTTTTTTAAAGTTCAGTTTTTGTGTGTACCGTTTGTTTTATTTCATCCGTTCATTATTAGTCAAAGTAGCTTGGATTGAATTGAAATTAAGTTACTGTGAGTGACTTTAGTCATCTAATTCAACTAGTACCCTATTAAAATTCCTTCCAGATTGATAAAGTTGGTACTATAGTAAATACTTTTGGAGCATTTTCAAAGTTTTAATTAAAAAAGGCTTATTTGGTTGTTGTTTTTTTGAAAAAAAAAAGGGTCGGTGGCAGTAGGTGTTTGATATAATAGTATTCTTTTTGAAAAATTATTTTTCAAGAATTGTATTTCTTTCTCCATTTGTTTGGATAATTGTTTGGGTGGAGAAAATTTGAAATGACTGAAATTAGTTCAAAATCAAAACGTGGACCAAAAGTGTCTGGCACTAATTTTGAAGTGAAAAAATTTATTGGCCCAAATAATTTTGGCATTTGGCAAGACAAAGTTTTGGACTTGCGTGCTATGAAAGATCTTGAATTTACACTAAAGGAAAAGCCCAAAGTTGGACTTGCTTGCTATGCAAGACCTCGAATTTACACTAAAGGAAAAGCTCAAAGATATGCCAGATTTGGAATGGGATAAAGTTAATTGCCAAGCTTTTGGGACGATTCGTTCTTGTCTTGAAACAGATCAAAAATACCCGTTCATGTTCATTGGAATAGGATAAAGTTAATTGCCAAGCTTTTGGGACGATTCGTTCTTGTCTTGAAACAGATCAAAAATACCCGTTCATGTTCACGAAAGTGGCATCGACCAAAGTGTTATTGGGATGGGGTGTGTTTGATGGGGATGGGGTGTGTTTGAGAGAGGAAGGATCTTGCCATTGTATTTATAAACAAACATTTAATAACACAAACTATTAGCGTACTTGCTTATGTTGTTTGGTTTGGATGTCTGCTGAGTAGATTAAAGATAAGAACAATGACACAAAATCTCTAATTTCTTAGAAACCCAATAAAATTTTGAGAAAAGATTGTTCCATTTTGATTTATAAAGTTTACTTAATTAAATTTTGAACATAATTTTATAAAAAATTAGATATCTTATGCAATTTCGAATTGTTATTATTTCACCCTTATACTATCAATAATAATTTTAAAAAATACATATAGATATCTAAATTTTTATAAAATTATGATCAAAATATTCAATTTAGTTGAATATAAAAATTAAAGTAAGATAAACTTGTTTTTGAGATGGAGGTAGTATTATAAAGTGAAAATAATTTTGGCTTTGATTATAGATATACTAGTATACGTCAAAGGCCTGGCGCCACGCGAGTGTTTTTTTTTTTTTTTTTTTTTCTATTTTCTTTTAAGTTAAAAAAAAAAAAATTTAAGGCCAGTATGTCGCACGACATACTAATTTTTTATTATTTTTTTTTAATGTGGAGCTCTTTTTACAAAAATTCAAATTTTAGGAGGAAAAAGTTATTTTTGAAAATTAATGTCATGTATGTCGCACGACATACAAAGGTGGGAGGGCAAAACAGGAAAGGGAGTGAATAGTGAGGGCAAAAGGGTCATTTTCGCGGTTGAAACTGTTCACTCTACTGTTCAAAACACAGCCTTGATTTATACTATAGATATTTACTTTTTCCAAAACAAAAAGAAAGAGTTTTTTTTTTTTTTTAAAGAGTTATTTAATACTCCGTATATCACAATAATAACAGTTGGGAGTGAAACCTATATAGCATAAATAATAGGAGTGGAGATCACCTTCACCCCATCTATTATTATGTATCACAAGTTATTCAACGGTTATTAATAAATGATGATATCGTTGAATCACATATGATACACTGTGATACGCAAAATCGGTACAGGTGATCTCAACTCCAAATAAATGATGGACATGCTATGAGAGGAGATCATATTTATCACTTTTATTTACAACAATTTGTATCACTGGTGATTTACTGATTATTACTTGATGATGACATCATCATGATGTCATTCATAATCATTTATAATTATTTGATCGCCCGTAATAAACATTATGATATGTAAAAGTGATACAGATGACCTCGTCATTAGCACCATATTTTTCTTTTTGTGGTCCCATTTTCGACTTAAATAGAATTATTTATATTGGCCTCATCCAAACTACAAAGAAATTATCTTATGTCAAGTGGGTTCCCCTTTCACTTTCCTATGACTTTTACATCACCAACAAGGCAACAACCCAATAGTTTGAGGATATAAATGATTCTAAATATTCCCTTTGACATTTAATCTAATAATCACTCCATATAAAAATATGACATTTGAGATATTTTCCAATATCTCTATGACAATTGGTTTTATTTGACATGGACCTTCACATTATTTACTACTACTTTATCTCAAAATGAGTGATAATAAAATTTTCAAATTTGATTTTAATTAAAATTAACTTTGAAAGTCTTTTATTAGTTTATTTCGGGACGAAGGAGGAAGTATGTTCATCTTTGTATTAACGGCTTTTCGCAATTTAAGTATAAGGGCAATATTAACGAGCTCAAAATGAGCTTTTATAGGAACAACTCTATCCTACGTAAACTAGATTTTGTCAACTAAGCCAAGAGGGAAGAAATTTGGGATATATCAGTTGATGCCTGTCAATCGGTTTATCTCTGACATAACTTTTTTTTTTTTTTTTTTTTTGCAAATTGTAGCTTTTTAAAAAAATAGTACTTCATTGCCCCAAAATAAATATTTATTTTTTATTTTTTTTAAAATAAAATAGATGTCAATTATTTTTAAAAAAGTGTTCCTAAAAAGCTTTTAAAGAGGTTTATTTTTTAAAATAAAATAGATGTCAATTTTAAAAAGCTTTTAAAATGTGATAATTTGGCAGATTAAGGGGTTTATGAGTAAGGATGCCCCGGCGGTAAGAATATTAATTCCAAAGCCGGAGGCATTGTTTAGACAAATAATACTCCCTAATATAACTAGAGATCATTAGTTAAATATTATGGAATTTGTTAGAATAAAATAAATTAGGGTAGCTTTCTTGAATTTTCAAACTTGAATGGATGGAATGAAAGTTTCATAGAGTTTTCCATCCATAGGGAATATTATTATTAATCCATTACAAAGAAATTGTCTACAAGTCTGCCTTTCATTTGCAGACTTTTTGAGTTTTTGTACCTTATACATGGATTTATTATTTGCTGTAAATTGTATTCTACTTTTTCTGCACTATATATAAATATTTTTATTTTATTTTATTTTTTGTCAAACACTAACATTTCAAATTACAAGCTAATAAGAAGAGGATTCAAACTCGCAACTCTCAAAATGAAGGAGCGAGCCCGTGCCACTGAGCTAAAGTTTTGTATGCTATATATAATTTTGATATTTTTTCTTGCTGCAATGATTGAGATATTTGGTTGCACATTTATCGTCAACTCAAATGCGTTACTTTATCGTGTTTTTAAAATCAAATTTTTACAATGCTGAGATTTATTAAAGGCACGTGTTGAGCCGTGATCATATTTTGAATAAGTATTTGGGCATCACAAGTTATAGTTCCTAAGGATATTCATTGAAACTTTGACTCGGGGATGACCATCATTAATCGAAATGTGTTAGGCTATTTATGTGTAAATTTTAATTGCAATCATCGTAAGTCAACGAGCCTTCCGACATTTGAGGAGTGTCGCCCACTTGAAATAATGTTGTTATTCGTTGTATCCTTTTAAGAAAAAAGTGGTTAAAACGTGAATAACAAAGAATATGTATACATCTTACTATTTAATTATTTAGAAATTGAACATTCATTATTAGAATGTCCCATAAATAAAATTCAAATACGTATTATTTTATGGTATAAGTAACTCCTTCCGTCACTTCAAGACACTTCAAGAGTCCTACTTTTTATTTAGGTCTGTTCCAGACTAACTAAGAATTCAATTTCATAAATGGCAAACTTTGAACAGTGTTCGGATATTTATGCTCTTATAATGTAAATATATTTACAAAAAAATCATTCATTATGTCCTTATAATGTTAACATATTTACAAAAAAATCAATCAAAAAGAAGTTTTATCATAAATGTTTTAATTTTTACATTCTCTCTCTTTTAATCTTCTATCCACTTGCAATTCTTTATTAATTTTTTAATAAAATTCTTAAAAAGCGTGAAATACTACCCTATGAACCTTGAAAGTGTGACAGAGAGAGAGAGTAGTATTTATCTGTATCAAAACAAATATCCATTTCAAATAAAAAATCACTAAATATTTTATTAACAAAGAAAAAACAATCAGAAGATTCTAAAATGAAATTTTAGGACAAAGATATTGGGCAACAAACCCAAACAAACAGTGGAAGTAATCTAATCATCGTTGAGTTGAGAGCAACCAAATTCAAGTGGCCTGCCTATATAAACTCTAAAACTGCCCCCCTTGCTAATTCCAACCCTTTCTTGATCTGATTTTGCTCTGAATTGAATTGTAAGCGTCTCTCTCTTTCTTTCTCTATATTCATATCCTGCTCTTTTTGGGTTTTTAAAATGCATTTTTAATTGAAATAATTTCTCATTCTTGATATGGGATTTCATCTTCTTGTTATCTAGTGTTGATATTAATTTATGATTCTCAATTGCTCAATTGAGGCTTCAAATATGCATTTATAATTGTCACTTTTATGGATGCTTTTTGTGAATTTTAAGGGTTTGGGGCCGACTTTCGTCTTATAGTTGTGGCATGTAATTTTGGGGGAAAACTCAATTTCTTTTCTTGTGATTTAGTTTAAGAATCTTATCCATGGAGAAAAGATTCAGTTGACTTTATAATATCAGATTTGACTTTGTGTGTTTGGTGCTTCATGGATATATGTTGATGTGCTATTTTGAATTACTACTCTTTTCAATTGTGTAATCTGATGGAGTATATCCCAAATTGGCTGGTGTTAGAAAGTTTTTGTGCCTAATTTATTTTCTTTTACTAAGGAATAGAGATGAGATTGGGAGAAATATAGTTTGAATTAAGAAAATGATAAAAACATACACAGAAAATACTTTAGTTAAACTCTTATAATACGGAAGTATTCTCGGGATTGGAATTCATATAGTCGTTTATTCATCAATTATTCATGTCTTCGAAAATGTAAATATTCATCAAAATCAAGGATGGTACATTAAGCCTACACTACTTCTCACGATCAAGCAAGTAGCGTTTGTATCCTTCACTAATTATGCCCTATCTCTCGATGACCCATAATTAGTAAGAATCCATTAATGTTCGGAAATCCATGTACTTTCCATTCAAGGATCATCCCTAGGCCATTGAACTACTCTCCAACTTATTTGCTTTGAATGTTTTCTATTTAGATCATGGGGGGTCTATTATGTTGTGTACAAGTAGATCAATCCACTGTTGCTATTAAGCAAACTTTTGGGAAGTTTGATGATGTGCTTGAGCCTGGATGCCATTGTCTCCCTTGGATCCTTGGAAGTCAGGTTGCTGGACATCTCTCTCTTCGGCTTCAGCAGTTGGACGTTAAATGCGAGACCAAGACTAAGGTCCGTCTCCTTTTCCCCATCTATTATCATATTCTTGCCTTTCTCTTTCAAATGCTAAAATTTGAACTTTATTTTTACTCTTTTGGGGGTACTGCTAAAATGTTTAGCGTACTATGACTATAAATTTTTTAGCAGTCTTTCTCTTCTTTAAGTGGGTATCAAACTGATTTATGATTTCCATGTATTAGATTTTTATTAACCAACTGTGCTTTGAAAAGACAAGGAATGATGAATTAAATGTGCTCATGCAACTGGTTGTCCTCGGTTTTCAGGATAATGTCTTTGTCAACGTTGTAGCCTCAATACAATATCGTGCTCTGTCAAATAAGGCAAGTGATGCTTTCTATAAACTCAGCAACACTAGGTCCCAAATCCAAGCTTACGTTTTCGATGGTATGTAAAGTTGAAATAGCAGTTATATAGTTAATTATATACTCCCTCCGTCCCAAAATGTTTGTCACATTTGACTTTTTTGTTGAACTTTGACCACAAATATATGACAATTTAATTATGTTCATGAAATTCTAAAAATTCCTATTGATTCACCATTAATAATATTATCAACAACAACTTTTAGAATTTCATGAAAATGATTAATCTCTCATAAATTTGTGGTCAAAGTTCAACAAAAAAGTCAAATGGGACAAACATTTTGGGACGGAGGGAGTACAATTGATGACTATTATCTGGTCTTTTATGCTTTCTAATATGTTTGTCTCTTCCATATTTAGTGATACGAGCTTTTGTTCCAAGGCTCAACTTGGATGATGCCTTTGAGCAGAAAAATGAAATAGCCAAGGCTGTTGAGGATGAACTTGAAAAGGTAATGTAGTTGAATACAGCTAACCCTTCCCTCCATCCGAAAATGAAAGTTCATTTTTAAGAAAAATTTGTCACAAAATGAATTGTCTTTTTTTTTTTTTCTCAACAAAACGTGTCCTTAAATGATTTCGTAGCAAAAAAAATAAAAATAAAAAAATCATATACTCCGTACTTGCAAAACTAAAAGTTTGAATGTGGATAGCAAGGATATATTCATACATCTTTGCTACTTTTTCAGAATGTCTTTAAATGCAAAATAGGCGTTTATTTTGGGATGAAGGGAGTAATGCCTGTAAAGGATTGTTATTGACTTGGTTTTTGATGCCAAAAATCTTCTAACAGGCCATGTCTGCTTACGGTTATGAGATTGTTCAAACACTGATAACAGACATTGAACCAGATGAGCATGTCAAAAGAGCAATGAATGAGATCAATGCTGGTAAGGCTTTAGTATATCTTGAAATGAACCAAAAATATCCTTGAAATTATTGGGCTTGAATTTTTTACTGACATTAAAATGTGCCTGCTTATTGTTCAACAAGTTACTTGTGTACCTTTCTACACAAAAGGTCAAGGGTCCAATCCCCACCAATGGTAGATTTCACTCTCCAAGTGTCGCTATTGTACTCCCTCTGTCCCAAAATAAATGTTGCAGTTGACTTGTCAAACGTTTTTAACAAATGTCGCATTTGACTTGTCAAACGTTTTTTATGAAGGTGCTTTAGTAGCTTGTACATTGATAAAATTGCACTGGCTGTGATGCTCGGACTCTTCGGTTTACCCCGATGTACCCGTGTCGGATACTCCTATTTTAGTCTTGTTGACAAGGGTCCAGCGGGGTAAACCAAAGATTCTGAGCATCATAGGCACTAGGTCAATTTCCTTATTTGGAAACCCGACATTTATTTTGGGATGGACCAAAATGGAAAGTGCGACATGTATTCCGGGATGAAGGGCGTAATAGATTAAGTCATCAATTAATAGAAAACCCGATTAAAGTGAAAAAAAGTGGAGAAAATTCTGATGTTTATCAACTCGTTATTCTCCAGCTGCGAGAATGAGGATGGCTGCTACTGACAAGGCGGAAGCTGATAAAATTCTTCAAATCAAGAGAGCTGAAGGAGAAGCGGAGTCAAAGTACCTCCATGGATTAGGTATTGCACGCCAACGTCAAGCAATTGTGGACGGATTAAGAGACAGTGTATTGGGCTTCTCTGTTAATGTCCCTGGAACCACTGCAAAAGATGTTATGGACATGGTTCTTGTTACCCAATACTTTGACACCATGAAAGAAATCGGAGCAGCCTCTAAATCCTCTACTGTTTTCATACCCCATGGGCCCGGTGCTGTTCGTGATGTTGCTGCTCAGATACGCGATGGACTTCTTCAGAGTTCTGATCATCAGTGAATTTGCCCAAACTCTGGAGAATTATGATTTTTCATTTCTGTTTTATGTGTGGAGTTATCAGTCTGCTAAGGATCTTGGATTGAAGGATGCTTTTTTTTTTTTCTTTTTTTTTTTTTTTTTCAAATTTGGTTTTATATTTCTATAATAGTATCATATTGTACATACATAAGGCCTACAAGTTTACAATGTACATAACTGTGATATTCTCATATCAGAATTGCTGTTTTTATTTCATTTTCTCGGGAAAAAAATTCAATCTTTTAAGTTAAATGAAAACAGTAGTCCGTCTCTTTTAAGGACGCTTAAATAGATCTTCTAATTTGAAACTTTTTTTTTTGCCTTGATCATAACTTTAGTTTTCGGGGGTGGCGGGAGGGGCGAGCTTTTCAGCTTCTTGTAGCAGTTTGACGATTTCTTCTCTCTTCGTAACGAGAGCTTGAATCTTGGAATCAAGCTTTTCTAGCTTCTGTTTAAGTTTGGCTGGATCATTCTTATCTTCGGGATTCTTTTTCTTTTTCTTCTTCTTCTCCTCTTTGTCTTTCTTCTTTTTATCGCTCTTTTCGCCTTCTCCATCCTCGTTCTCGTTCTTTTCATGCTTCTCCTCTTCCTTATGTGAATCTTCCGTCTCTCCCATTTCTTATCTAGCTCGATCAACTCTTTATCTAAATGCGATTTATGGTTAAATTCTGTGCAAATTTTGCAAGAAAAATACTCTGTATATATTGAAGAGAGAATGAGACGATGAGCTTCTCCCTCCTCAACCTTATAAATGTGAATACCCACAAGTCTCCCTCTATTCACTATGCGCCACGAATTCCTACTCCTTTCAATCCAAAATGCGCGCGACCACAACTATTTCTGCTCAAATCCATAGCACATCTTTACCCATTAGTTTTTTTTAATTAAATTTTCTTAGCTAAATTGATCATCAAAATCAAACTGAGACTACTTTTCCGGACGAATGAGTATTTTTTTTACTCAAAATTCTACGCCTTTGCCTACACGCTACGTCTTTCTAATTTCAAAACTAAGTCAAAACAATCAAACACGAAAATCATACTTTTTCCTATGAGGTTGTTCAAATGTAACTAGGGTTTTTACTTTTACATACTTCTAAACTATTCCATATTGCAGGATCATAATACTTATTCTCAGAGTGCCGAAAGAAGTAGTCTAAATGTCCATATAACTTTGTCCTTTGAAGTTAGATGCGAATGTCAGTACACAATAACTACAGATGATTCGTTATTACGTACGTATTTACACACATATGTACACCATAATTACATTGTTGAAGGAATTCTGGCGGGAGAGATAACGATTAAGAAAAGCTCCGTTACTCTCCATTTGAATGGAACTTCTGCGACGCAAACACCCCTAGTGAAAATGCCAAGACAGCCGTTATGACTATCCTCTTGTTCTTCCATAGCTTTATCACTGCATTTTCCAAATACTCACTCTGTATTACTGCATTCGCCAATAACTCGCCCCTTCCCATCCAACCATCTCCATTTGTGTCATGAAAAACTTTGTCTTGGCTTCCTAATTTGTCATCGAGATTATGAATATTTGTATTCTCTTCTTCTGTGTTTGTATCTGTTTTTGGTGCTGGATCAGTTGGCTTATGTTCATATTCTCCAACAACGTTGGATTCATGTTTTGGCGGTTTATTTTCCAGTTTTATTATTTTCTTGGGGACATATACATATAGAATCTCTCCGTCAATCTGTCCCGTGATCTTTCCAATATCGGAGTTTTCTGGCAATAAAAACTTCTGCTCAAACCGCACGTATTTGTTATCCTTCACCTGTCTTTCTCCACTGACTACTATATGTCTCCGATCTTCAACTTGAAGCTTCAGTTCCTCCCTTTTGAAACCTAAAAAATACAAAAAAAGTAGCTCTCTGTAATACTCCGCCCGTTTCAAAAAGATAGTCTCACTTTTATTTTAATGGTCAACTTGATTGAACCTTGACTAATATTGTGAGAAAATTAAGGTTTACCAGGAAGATCGACGAGTAGGTGGTGAGCAGCTGATTCTTCAGTCCAAGCGGAAGGAGGCACAAACTCTTGAAATGTCAGGTGACCCGAGTTTTGCTTGTCAGATGATCCTGATGTTGTTCCTTTAATATGTTCCATCTGGTGTTGTTCCTTTACAAATGTACAAGTACGATGAACGATTAAGATAGCGTTATGAATATAAGATTGATGTTATATATAATTGATGTGGGAAATGAACAGTTGATGTTCTTTGATTCAAAGAGAGATGTTCAAATTCAAATAGCTTTTCTTGCAAGCTTATGCATCATTATTCCAAACTTTTGGTTGTAGCTCGATGTTAAATTAATCAACCTAACTTCCTCAAGGAACAAATAGATGGTCTGTCTATTCTTTGCTTCATTTTGGTCCATAATCGTGTTCACAACGGTTGGTAATGGCAGAAATAACACTATTTTTATGGGTGCAAGTGCACCCACTTTAATAAAAAGTTTATCTGGTTTAGTGTGGCTAAAGTGTTAGGTTTTTAACCTTGTTGTTGTGGGTTTTGAGTACCGCAACAAATTATTATTTTTCACAATTTATATTTTGATGCTTTATATTATAATATATGAGGAAATGGAGAAGGTAACGCTTATGATAGCCTTATAAATATTTGACCAGAGGAGATTGGGATGTTAGGGACCTAAACAAATGCACGAAGAACTTTTGGTGGGGAATTGGTCCACTCCGGCGGATAATCAAACGCGTCTCATTTGATGAGTGGACGGCCAAGATTAATTTAATATACGTGAACACAGCAGCACAAGTCAAACTAATATCCACCGTTGATAACGGTTTTGGCAAATACAGCACCTGAATTTGATTGGACAAGTTGTTGATTTCCAAGGACAAACGTAAACTTAAATTCGTGTTTTTGAAGAAGAAAATTATGGGCCTAAATTCTGAAAATGGCACGACTATATGATTCATTGCATTTATGTGATGTTGTGAGCAATGGAGTTTGCTAATTTGAACAAGGACTTAGGTGTCTGTGTTACAAATTTGGAACCATTA
This sequence comes from Adenophora triphylla var. japonica, assembly GCA_022495995.1. Classification (NCBI taxonomy): domain Eukaryota; kingdom Viridiplantae; phylum Streptophyta; class Magnoliopsida; order Asterales; family Campanulaceae; genus Adenophora; species Adenophora triphylla. The sequence goes on from JAFEMH010003767.1 coordinate 91,623, forward strand.
CATTAGTGTTTGGTCAAGATAGTGGTCACGCTTTTCCTTCCCAAACCAAAACATTCTTAAAAGTTTACTATTTGTTCTCACATTTTATCCTTTAAATCTTTATATTTATCAAATGTATCAAGTAACTTTCCTTATTTGAAAACGCGACATTTATTGTGTGACGAACAAAAATGAAAAGATCAACGGACGTTTAATTATGAGAGAGAGAGAAAGCACAAAATAACCAAAAGTTAGACCTCTGCAAGGAAGTGTTTCTCCACTTTCCCGCCCAACTCCCTCTTAATTATTGTAATTATTGTTCAAACTAGCAGTACATTAGCGCTACGTATACGTACGACGACAAACTTTTTTTTTTTTTTTTGAAATTTCTAACCACCTAATATCAAAGTTTTTTAAGTTCTCCATTCGTAAGTAATGAATGTTCAAAAAAATTATCAAATTTTTTCTTTAAAATAACTAAACACGTACTTCTTATAATAGATTGTTAAGTTCTCCTTTCACATGTAATGAATGTTCAAAAATTATCAAATTTTTTCTTTAAAATTTTTTGGACATTAATTTTGAGATGAATGATTATTAAAAGATAAAAGAATATAAGACAATAATAGTAGTAAGACATTAATTATATCAAATATAATCTTATATTTAGTCGTTAAACTAAACAATATACTATTTCTTAAAAAAGAAAAAAAATAGTAAAAAAAATCTAAAATTTTAAAAATATAAAAAAAATGTAAAGTATTAGATATAAAATAATTAACTTTTTATCATAACAATTCATCTTCATGTCTATCAACCTATTTGGATCTCTCAAAAATGTTGATATAAGAGCATTTGAATGGATCAGAAAATCCATTTCTAGCAAAGAGAAGGGATTTCAACTCAATGTTATACTCCCTCCGTCCCCGAACAATGTTCACATACACTGTTTGCACATGTTTTAAGGAGGGAGTATTATATTGAAAGTGTTGTGAGTGTGAAAATAAAATAGGAGAGAGAATGAGTGGAGAGAATAGTAAATTATAATGGTGTTGTGAGTATTAAAATAATGTAGGAGAGAGAATGAGTGGAGGGAATAGTAAAGATTCCTTTCCATTTTAGGTAAGTTTTAAATGTGTGAAGTAAGTTTTGGGACGCCCAAAAGGGAAAGTGTGAAGATTGTTCTGGGACGGAGGGAGTATATGTTGAGCAGACTTTGTTCGATCAAGACGAATGCAAAATGGTGAGTCATGTTGGTTTGCTGATATTTTTCAGGCATTTTTCCAACGCCGGTGGAGGGATCAGAGGGACACAACCCGACTATTAGTCAAGCAATTCATTAGATAGGAGGTCTCGACTTAATGTAATAAACTTATTAAACATAATTTACATTTCAGTGAATATATTTTATCGATTCTTTTCCCATTCGTGACACTAATTGTTTGTTGTTTCTTCGGTGTTGTACATCGATGACCGAGTGTAATTGGTTGCATTTGTTTTTGTTGTTTCTTTGGTGTTGTAAATACGATATTTCGATTTTGTGGATTAATTGATTTGTGAAGTTACTAGGTAAAAATATTTCAATTTTTTGTTTCATCTTTGCGCAATAATTCAGCAGTCTTAAATTCATGTTTGCACCCTGTTGGCAGTTTTGAGAAATAGGTAGTAAAGAGGCCAGAAGCTCTTCAGAGTCCTCATCGGTAGGTATCCTTAATTAGATTCAGAAACTGTTAATGTTTGCTCTGGTCTTGGCAGAGAGAAGGTGGTTGTTGGGGGATGGTGTTAATGGTATAACGCCTGTTGTTTCAGAGGTACACTTATGCCCTCCTCCTTTATTCAACGGCCAAACTAAATAGCGATACATGTCAGTTCTTTCTCCTTAACACTTCTTTTTCAATTTGCTTGCAACATTACATGTGCACATACATGTACCTGCTTTTGTATGAAGGGATGGGTTAACACAAAGTGTTGAATGATATTGAAAATATCTGAAAGCATGTTGTATAGGCTGTTAGGATAAAGTGTGAGAGTGTTCGCATAGTGATTGACTTGAAATATATGTACTTGGGACTTATTTGAAAAGATAGTCTCAAAGAGATGGCTATCAATACTTTATTCTTATAAGTATGCACACATTTGTTTTGATATACTACAATTATTTGTTATTTTCATTGTTCGTTTCAATAAATGAAGAGTAGCTGATTTTTTGTAACCATCATTTTCCCCATTTCTTTCATTTTTGTACTGTCACCGTCAGGGCCGGTCCTGTGATAAATGAGGCCCTAGGCTAAGTAGTCGGTTAGGGCCCTCATTTTTTTTATCCCCAATGGTGAATGGGCGATGACGTTCTAAAATCTCTATTCTCTACCTCTTATTTTTGTCACGTTGTTCTTTTTGTCCGAGACCTTTCTTTATGTTTTTTCTTAAATTTTAGCATTCTTTTCTTTAAGGTCTCTCTTTTCATCATTCCCTAGATTTTAAATTTTGTTAATAAAATGATTGAGATTCTTGACTAGTGAAGATTGATAATTAGATTGAGTTAACATTTTTTATTTGAAATAATTCTGAGTAATTTAAAGAAATATTGTAATAAAATTATAATGATAATCACAAAGTATTCAAATAACTACTAGGATAATATTAAGATGATAATTGAAAATAGAGAAAATTGTAAATAATTTGATATTCTAGAAGAGTACTAAAAAAGAATAAAAGAATGCAAGCAAGCTTTTAACAAATGTAAGAAAAGTTGACACCAGGAATCGAACCATGGGCCAATTTACTTCATGGATGCCTCCTAAATCACTTGGCCACTTTAGTACATATGCAAGATTTTGGGGCCCTACTATAAGTAGTAAATTTGGTGGCCCTAGGCAATGGCCCTCACTTGCCTCACACTAGGGCCGGGCCTGGTCACCGTGTCATTGGCACGGGCTATAGAGTACTAGTATAAATACATTACACATACATATAATATACATAGAGGTGAATTCAACGGGCTAGTTTGGTAGGAGTTGAGCATATCAAGGTTCAACTCTACAATATTTCTGCACCACTTTTTGTTTAGCTAGAAAAAACAAAAACAAAAACAAAAATCACAAGAAAATTAAGAAGAAATATCAAGAAACAGATAGATTGATAAGCATGAAAATGAAGACCATTAATTTCTGTTTATTCTTTTTGTGTTTCATCGCCCTAATGGTTCCGACCATAGAGGCGAGTACAGTCCTAGTCCTGCAGAGGAGGTTGACCATCTCAACCATGGTGTCCACAAGTAAGTCTCTCTCTCTCTCTCTCTCTCTCTCTCTCTATATATATATATATATATATATATATATATATATATATATATATATATATATATATACTATGATGCTCGAACTATTTAGTTTACCCCGTCGGACCCTTGCCAACAAGGCTAAAATAGGAGAATAGGAGTGTATGACACGTGTACAACGTGGTAAACCAAAGAGTACGAGCATCAGAGTGTATATATATTTGTATGTGTAGGATTTTCACCCCGAATAACATGATTTGTTTGATGAAGGACTGTATCGGGAAGGACTAACACGAGGAGGGCATTGCATAAACACAATGGATCATCAGGTCCGTCTCAATAATTATAGGGGCCCTGTGTTAAATATGAAAATTGGGGCCCTTAATATTTAAAAAATTTATACAATGGAATGATTGCAATAATGTTGAAGTAATAAACAAACAATTCATTAAAATTAAAAAATATTAAAAGAAAACCAAACTTTTTAATTAAGATTGAAAATATAGAATGAAAGTCTAAACTAAAAAAGAATGGAAGAAAAGTCCAAAAAATAAAATGAGAAAAAAGCCCAAGAATGAAAGGAGAGTCCCAAGTAGAAGAATAGAAAAAGAAAGAAGGTAAAGCAGTTCTCTAGGGTTCGAACTCAGACAAGCAAGTATGAAAGAACAACAGAACAAGCGCCTTATCCACTGGACCACATGCATTTCTCCGAAGTATTTTGGAGTCTAAGATAAATATATACAAAAAGTTAAATTTTGGGGCACTTAAATTTATTGGGCCCTGTGCCATTGGGCTTCTTGCACATGGTCAAAATCGGGCTTGTGGATCATGCATGACAACAAACCCTATCCACAGGTGCTGGATGTGGGACAAGAACTGGGCACAAAACCAGATGAAACTAGCCAACTGTGTGTTGGGATTCGGTAGAAAAACCCGGAGGAAAAGGCGGGTCGATCTACATAGTCACCTATCCATCAGATAATGATCTGGTCAACCCTAAACCGGGAACCCTGTGCCATGCAGTTATTCAGCCAGAATGATTAGGCTTAGCGAAGAGCTCATAATGACGAGCAATAAAACTATCGATGCCCGTGGAGTTCAAGTGCGCATAGTTAATGGTTCTGGGCTCACCCTACAGTATGTGCAAAATATCATTATATGTTATTTACATATAAATAATATCAAGGCGGGAAATGGTGGACTTATCAGAAGCTCGACTGATCACTATGGTTTTCGTACGAAAAGTGATGGGGATGCTATATAACTCTACGGAGGCACGGAGCCTCTAATGTATGGATTAATCATGTTTCCATATGTCAAGATGGGCTCATGGAAGCAGTTCAGGGTTCTACTGCTATTACCATCTCCAACTGCCATTTTACCCACCATAATGAGGTAACAATCCTATACTGTCTAAAAAAAACCTTCGGGAATGTTTTCCTAAAGAATTCTACCTGCGACATTGAATCAGGTGATGTCGTTTGGAGCAAATGATGGATACTCGGGGATATTCTATAATGCAAATAACCCTGGCATTTAACCATTTTGGTAATGGCTTGGTGCAAAGGATGCCAAGATGCCGTTGGGGATTTGTTCATATCTTGAAACAACGATTATACCCACTGGCTCATGTACGCGTTGGTGGCAGCAGTCATCCCAGTATCTTAAGCCAGGGCAATCATTTTAATGCTCCAAACAATCCAAATGCCAAAGAGGTACCAAATGCTGTCTGTGAGTGTGTGTTTTATATGTTCATATGAAGTTGACTCTCTAATATGTTCGTATGAAAATTGTGATGCTGTTATAGGTGACAGAGAGAGATTACTCACCTGAAAGTGCGTGGAAGAATTGGCTATGGAGATCAGAAGGAGATCTGATGATGAATGGAGCCTTCTTTAGACAATCTGGGAACTCGAATCAAAAGTTCACACAGAATGATTTTTTTACTCCGAAGCCTGGATCATACGTTGGCCCGGCTCACACGCTTTTCGGGGGCTCTTAACTGCACCCAAAACCAACCATGTTAGTTTAAGCACATATGCAAATTGAACCCACGAACAGGATCATACTGAGGGTGCATTAAAGTTCCCCCTTTTATTGTTCCCCTGTATTGTTACTTCTTCACCGGTTTGTATCTAAAGAGGAAGATCAAGATAAGAGAGGAACTAGGAAAGTTGTATATAACAAAATGTTGTTGTTTTTTTCTCCGTTTGACTCTTCCATTTATCAGCATAGTAGTACGGATAAAATATATGTAGCCATCTCATGCATGTGAAGTGTGAACAAAGGAAAAGAGCGATAATAGACAATACAGTGAAATAATACAAGGTTACATTGAAATAATGCAGATATATACAGTAATTATTCTCCATATTTATGAAACAAATCACCAATGAGACAATATCTGTGTGCCAAATGGACTATATTTAAAAAAAAATGCCAAATAATGAAGAATGAGGGCGGTCAAAACCAACCAAAGGCCATGAGAACATCTGTTCAACCAAATCAAAGCAATATTAAGTTGCCAAGATGGACAAAAGAATGCTTGAATCTATAACTTGAGGATGACGATGAAGATGACATGATGAATAATATTCTTTTCGAAATCCCCCATCATTCGACATTGTTCTACAAGTATCTTCCAAGTTGGGGAGGAAATTCACATGTCGGTTCCTTTTATGAATCTGAATCCGGTACTTCAGATGGATGACCTGAAGACACCATTGACACACTGTCAACACAACATGGTTCTTAAAGTTCGCACTAGTACCGTTTAATAATACTGTCTAAATGTGAAGATATATTAAGCATGTGCACATGAGAAAATCAATAAGAGCCAATATTTCACAAGAAAAAAAATAATCCCAACCCCACCCACCCTCTCCCACCCCCACACAAAAAAAAAAAAAAAAAAAAAAAAACTTGAAGAATTTCTCAAACTGATTGTCCATTTTTTAGTGATGCTACTATAATTCACCTTCGTGGATTATCATTTTCCAATGTGCACTGGTATTGTAATGTGGACACTAAGGGTACTTCTGCTTAAGTTAAACTAAATTTGCTTAAAGGTTAACTTCCTAAATTTATTTAAAACCCAATAATTGACACTCATTCCGGGATGGTGGGAGTAAAATTACTTTGGCTGCCTACCATATACTCCATCCCATAACAAATGTTACTTCTTTCCCTTTTGGGTGTCCCATAACAAATGTTACCATCCCAAAATGTCAATAAGACCCACTTTCCCCACTCACAACAACAGTCCACTTACTATTTCTTACCCCACTTTCTCTCTCCTACTTTACTTTTCATGCTCATAACACCTTACTTTTTCCTTAATTCCCGCACATTCAGTTTTAGTAACACTTGGTATAGGACGGAGGGAGTATGCAACATGAGAGATACTGCAAGTTAAACGTCAAAGCCAAAGCTACTTACCATCTCAGATAATCAGTTAACTGTGATGACATCACCCTCTTTTGTATCAAGAGAGAGGACCTCAAGTTTCATCAACTTTGTAAACTACAGGACATAAGAAAGAAATTAGAAAGGCTGGAACTCCAGAATCCTTTGTGCTAGCAAATAATTCCAACTGTATGATACTTCAGTGCACAAAATTGTATTAAACATCTAAATTACCGAGTGGATAGTGTGCAGTGACCGATGTGGGCATGTGTTATGAACACAATCGTTTACATGAACAAATAAAGTGTGGAAACCTGAGATGTCTTCAGTTCCAGTTCCTCCCACTCTTGAGATGAATCACTTCCTTCCACTATCCCAGTTCCAGCATATATTGATGCCCCGAACCCCTAAATACTCAAACTGTCAGAAAATAAATATTCGGAAAAAAAATATGATCAGGGATGCTGCAAGCAGAACGAAACCAATTCTAATTTTGAGGTTGTTCCACTGCACTGTTTCTCTTTTTTGGTGTGATAGCTAATATTAACCAGGCTAGAGGTACAGGAAGACAAAAACTAACATGGACAACCATAATGAAGAAGAATATGACTGACTGTGATTAGCTTGAATTGGACCAAACTGAATGGTGAAAAAAGATTCATAATTGGGGACAAAGGGTGAGTTCACTTGAGATGTACGGAAATGAAGTAGGCATGCATGCACATGCACAAAGTCAAACCACTAATTATTAACACAACAGCAGATCTTCAGTGTAAACTCCCAACGTAAGGGATGCTTAATTACTTGCCTTTCTCACTAAGGCAGACCGTATACCAACAGCAAACTCACTCTCTCCTCCACCAAACCACCCAACCGGACCAGCATACATTCCTCGATCAAACATATCTGCAGAACATGTCTCCATAGTAAGTACACCATAAGCATGAAAAAGTTGCACATATCATGCAGTTATTAGAATCTTATGCTATCTCAGCTGCATGTAGCAAAGATTGAAGTAGAGTACTCTTAGAAAAAGAGCAATGCTATAGGCACAAAATGCTCAATAAATCCTAGTTGGCAATTATTGATTGATGTTGAAATCATTAAACACTTGGGCTCACAGTTTAATCATTCAATCAATTCATGCCAACTAGGATTTTGTGAGCATTTTGAGCCCCTAGGACTACTCTTAGGAAAAACATCAAGTATCCATATTTCATGAAGCTGAATTCATAGAATTTTGAATCTCTCTGTACTACTGGGTCGTAAGTATTGATTCTGACCCTGATGTTATCCTAAAACCTCGCATTACAGCAGGTCCTGTCAGAGAGATATAGCTCCTTTTGGTTCCCAGTATGGAACTTTCCATAAAAATGAGATGTGATGAAAAATATTATTACTTCAAGATTAATCTTTCTGAAAATTTGAGGAACAAAGAATAAGACCACAAAACTCAATAGTACGTCCATTCAATGGCACCTATTGAGATTGAAACTGCTTTCTGTAGAACCATTGAACTGAACCAAGCCACATTTCATCAATGCACAAACAATTATCATCCTTCGTGTGAAAATTATCATTGGAATGAAGCCATAAGAAAACTCCATGCATACTGCCTTACCAATGCAATCAACACCAGAATTACCCAGATGTTGGTTTGCAAGATCACAGGTCACTTCTTTATGAGGAAGGAAAGTTTACAACAGAAGAGGCATCTTGACCTCTCATTTTCAAGTTTCTGTCCATTTTTCTTTTGAAATGATGAGAGAAGGAGGAAAATGAACATGGTCCTTCCTTACCTGGGTGCTTGTACCAAAATATTGGATTGAGTCAATGTGAAAACTAAAATAAAATGAAGACAAAAAAGGGAATAAATTGAAGAAGTTCAATTTAGCAGCAAGTTGTGAAAAGGGTACAAGGCTGCAGGCGCTGTTTGCAAGTGATTCATAAATCCCTTGTTCCATGGGTAAAATTTTCCTAGACTATATGTTTTCTAACAGAAAACATATATGTGAGATAATACCTTTTTCTTTTCTCAATTTTGTTTTCATTTTCGTCAACTGAGGCAATCTTTTTACATGTTGACCTGACAACCTTCATATTTTCAATAGCTTCGAATAACAATTTTTCAATGAGAAGCAGCTTACAGGTTAAAAACCAGGTGTGACGGCGGCTTGATCTAGTATTCTTCTATAAAGGCCTACTTATTTAGCAGTAGTGACAATGATGTTCTCATAAAAATAAATTCTTTAAACTGGGCATCAAAATGAACAAACTGGTTGTAGTAGATGCTTTAGAGGGGATTCAAATGCTTTAGAGGGGATTCAAACATAAAATAAGTGTAATTTTTTAAATGATAGTTGAAGCTCTTAATGCCAATACATGCTTGTTGTTTCGAATGTAGAGCCCTCACTTTCAGAATCCCCCTACTCAGTGAACTAGAGTAGATTAAGCCCGGAGAAACCAACATTGCCGAGAAACAGGAAGAGAAAAATGAAGGCATGTACATGTACCTGTTTCTGCTATCAAAATTCGAGCCTCCTCTGTCGGGAATCCACAAACGGCAGGACTTGGATGAAGAGAAGACAAGATATCAAACTGAAAGGATAAATAATCATGAATTAAGGACGATATAACATGGGAAGAACACTTCATTTGCTCAATCACCAGTAAGAAGCATTACCAAGCACATATACAGAATAAGCATTCATAAAACATTTAGTTCAGGTCTCACCATGAACTGACCAAGCAACAAGAAGGAAATACAAACTGGAGCAATGACAGGGCACTGCAGCCCACTTTAAATGCATATACCACTTGCTACAATTTTATAGGACTGGTACCTCATCATCTTCACTTCTCAGCCTCCCTGTTAATCGAGCATATAGATGTTGCACTCTTGTGAGTTTCCGTGTTGCTTTCTTTGGTTCAACCAACACTGTCGTACATACGGCCTAGAAAGCAGGAAGAACGCATAAGAACTTAATTCACTAAGAGAAATCTCAATCCAAGTAGATGAGTGAACCGCTAGAAAGTTCCCCAAATTCGATACTCACCTCTAGTTTTCTTCTTATGCTCTCCCGCACTATGGAGAACTCATTATGGTCCTTTGGACTGCAATGTGTAATTAAATATTCTGAATATTTTAAAATCAAGGAGACATATATCAAGGAAACTACTTACAAAGTAAATGTGATATAAATCGCCATAATTGATTAACAATTCTGTCTTCGGCTTCAACAAAAGCTAACCTGGAAAGTAAGTCAAGTGCTATCTGAAGATCTTGGGCCTTCGATCCACCTCTAGCTCGGGTTCCAGCCAAAGCCTCACTATAGATGTTAAGTTTGTTCCGATGAAATAGTTGTTCTGGCTATTCAGAAAGTTTTGATAAATGATTAACAGAGCACAGAAACCTAATAGCAGCATCAGGTTCGAGAAGTACCTTTGAAATTTATAAAATTTAGAAAATAGAAACTCGGTCTCAGCAAGAATGAAGTATATTATACAGAAACTCTCCTTTTAGAAATTGTGAATACAGCTTATTAACAAAATTGGCATAAGCTAGTATTCATGTATACTAGAAAGGGGGAGGTTAATTGGTTGTTATATATTCTACAGTATAAACTTTCTGCAGAATATGGAACCACATAATAGAAATATCACTCATAAGGTAAGATTTTACATAAGTACAGGCTCTAGGATCAACAGTGGACAACTTATGCCTCTTGAGGATCATATCCCAGTCTCGGTATTGAACTTTGATGGTGTGGATATGCGAAGGTTATTATACTTGGAAAATTCCTTTGATATATAGCTTGAAAGAGGAGCAACAAGTAAGAGACATTTAAAGATGCTGGAAGAAGGCATATATTAGCTACCTAGTAGTTCAAGATGTATAGCTACACTTACAGTGTTCCCGATGAATGATGGTGCATTAGGAGGCTGGAGACAGAATTGATAAGCATTTTCCCCTTCAACCTACAGGTGTAAGGTGCATCAAATTTGCTAAGACATACATAATACATTTAAATTTCACATGATTTGAATTTTAAAGGAACAACACCTGTAAAGATGCCAGCCACGTTAACGGATCAATGTCAGGAGAAGTCCTAACTATGCTGCTACGTGCAAGCACAACCTAAATTTTCAGGACCAAAACAAGGAATCAAAAGACCAGGTGGAAGAAGCAAAATTATTGGCAGAGAAGGAGAGAGAGAGAGATAAATTTTAAGTACTAGGAAGGTCGGAAGGGTTCAATGTATTCCTTGATCACTTATAAGAAGTCCTTCTGCCCTTAAATGCGTGTACATTCTTTTTGGTGAAGTTACTAAATTCTCCATAGTCCATAGTCAATTATCATGTTCTAATTTACACTTGTAATCATGAATCATGATGGCATATGGTGAAATCATTGAGGATGTTTATGTATATACATGCTACTAAAAGTGCTTAAAATTAACTTTCGCAAATTACTCTCATAGTAGTCGACTTTCACAAATTACTCTCATAATAAAAAATGGACACTTTAGGAACACAGGGATAACATATTGTGCTCAACGAATATGCTACTCAACATGTGCAGGAATTAAATAAATTGAAGCAGTAGCTTTTCAATTACCTTAATGAGTGGCGAGTTGCTTTCGCTTATCATCTGTAAAGCTCTATTTACGCCAAAATCCCACGACTTTTTACAGGGAACCTGATTGCTGCTGAGGATTAATGTCTTAGGAACTTCTTTCTGTAATTTCAAAATGACAGAGGAAACCTGCATACAATGGTAGAACTTCGTATCCATACTTTCTCCGAATAAAGGAAACCATCATGCAAGAAACGGCTTCTTAAGAAACCACAAGCTGCCTTAGCAGCAGAAACCCCAGGAGGCAGTATCAAAATGTATAGCAATAAAGAGATAAAGAAACTAGGACATAAAAAACAATGTACAAAAGAACAATGAATGTGATTTTCCCACCCTAGCCCATTGTGTTGGTAATGTTGTTAATATGTGTCAAAGGAGCTCAATGGATATTGGAGAAATATTTACGATGATGTGTCTTCATGTGGTTTTCATGTGTTTTTGTTTTTCCGTATGTCCAAACTCCAAAAACGTGAGGCAAAGCAATTGGTAACAGAGATATTGGTGTTACTACAAGAGGTGCTACTGCAACTTGTAGCTCATAATTGGTATTAGAGTAATGGCTTCTCCATCCTACTCCCCCACCTCCCTCAGAGAGAAAAAACATGGAAAAGAAAGTGATTGACCTGTCTCATGGTGGCTTGGAGTTCAGTTATTGACTCCATGTAAGTCCAAGAAAGGGATTTGTCCCATGCAATAGTAGTGGCCAGAATCGAACTTCCATCAAGTTCATTAAACTCAACCTGTAATTTAGGATCTACTAGCCATAAGTCATCCATGCACACCAAAGAAAAAAATGTTCTATCTGACCACATATTTTCTTCCATTGCTTTACAAAATTACGAAAACATAGAATAAAATATATTATACCTGTGGAACCATGAAGTAAAATGAACCAAATGCCTCCCATTCAGAAGATATATCAGCCCTTGCATCAAAGCGGATGGCTCCATAAGCACGAATCAAGGGGCATTTCTTTGAAAGAAACCTTAAATAAGACAACAGAAACTATCAAAATTCTTGAACAATCATTTAAACCACAGAAACGGCTACAAACAACTTTGGAAAGAAAAGAGTGTGCATGCATCAATCAAACCCATATATACAACAGTAACCCATGGTTTGAATTGAACTTGCAACAGAATTACCCTAAATAATCTTCTACTCCCTCCTTCTCTAAGTGTAACGACCCTAACCCTAGGCACTATTTTAGCATCATATTATTTGCTTTTAATATTATTATTAATATTATGTGTTCATTTTATATATTTGATTTCTTATATTAGGATGAGATAATTGGGAAATTAAATAAAGCATTTTGGGAGAAGTATAATAATAGAAATGGGTAAATAAATAAAATGTGAGTAGTTAGGTTTTATTATGTAAAGGATGGAATTAAAGGGTTTGAGGTAGAGTGGTGAAAGCCTCAATTAATTGGGAATAAAAAGGGTGGGGGGGCCATACCCCTTAAAATCTTCTCCTTCACTCCTTAGTAAAAAAGGACTCCTACCCTCCCATACTTCCATCATCCTTCCCATACTCCATCCTCATTCTTTCTTCTTCATCCTCTTCTTTCTTCTCCTAAAAATATCCATGGAGGTTATACCTTGAAAGCCTCACTTTTTCAAAGTTCTAGAGCCTTCAAATCTTCTTCATTTTTCAATCAAGTTGTACTTTTGGGCTTGGGGCATCTAGAGGAATTAATCAAGCTAAGAAGATCATCATTTCATCCTAAAATTCTAAAGGTAAGTTATTATGACTTCTTTCTAATAATTGCCCACTTTATGTGTTAATTAATCTTTTGTTGAAAGAAGATGATTTTTGGTATTTTGAATAATGATATTTGAGTTGGAATTGATCTTAAGTTGTAAATTGGTGATCTAAGTTGAAAGAAGAGTGGTATAGAGTAATTGGAAAAATTAATGGTTTAAGAGTAAGGATTTAATGTGGGTTTGGCCAAGTATTAGAGTTAGGAAGTGAATTATTATGATATTTCCTTTCTTTAAATGCTCATGAAATAATTATTGTGTTATTGTTGTTATAATGGTTATTTGATACCTTGGAAATCTTCTTGGAGTTGATAAATTGGTTAATGATAAAGAATGATGTTGATTGTTAAGGAAGTTGATCTAGAATGTAAGAAAATGGGTTGAGTTAGATTAAGATGGTAGATCTTGAAAAATGATAGTAAAATGGGTGGAAAACCAAGTGATAATGATTTATGTTAGGATATGATATCTTGGGTTTAAATGATTTAGGATGAAGTTGTGAAGTGGGAAAAGTCCTTTTGGTGTTCATAAAATAAGAGAGATGGATGAAAGGGAAAAGAAAATAGGTTCAAGGGGGTTAGAATTCTGGGCAAGGGATGAATCGGCTCTTGGGCGGTCGCCCATGGGGGCTTGAGCGGCCGCCCATGTGGCCAGTAAGGTGTGTGCTTTTCCTTTCTTCTTGGGCGGTCGCCCAAACCATCGTGTGCGGTCGCCCATCACCTCAGCAACTTCCATTCCCTTTGAAATCTCACTTGGGCGGTCGCCCAAGTGGAGTGGGCGGTCGCCCATGTCACCAGACCTTTCCCAGTTTTTGTTCTTGCTGATTTTACCGACAACCTCGTGGCATGATTAATAACCATTATAAATTAATAGAACCTAACCCAACCCGGATATGAATTAATCCTTTTTAATCTAAGTTAAAGTAGAATACCTTGGCTAGGCCATGATGTCTTATTTGGTCAAAATGGAATTGTGAGAAGTAGGTCTTGCACCTTTATTAATATTATTCAAGGTTGAGTAGTAACTTTGTAAGAATGGTTTAAGGTTTAGGTTGGCCTTACTTGCTCCCATACCTTGGTGATTAGTTGAACAGTGTAGAGACTATAATCACACTAGTGTGTTGGTTAGTAATGTATATGTGTTACATCAATATATTGTATCCCGATTGTGGATTATTTGGTATATGGTTGTATTGTATCCCGAGTGTGGATTATTTGGTATTGTTATGTTGTATCCCAGTTGTGGATTATCTGGCATATTGATTATATTGCATCCCGGTGTGGATTATGTGGTTATGTGGATACCTTATTTGAACTCATATTCGTTAATGGTATTATGCATAATGTATTAAATGAACTATTACTTATTTATGGTATGGATTAGCGTGAGTATATTTTACCATGTTGTTATATTATTATCCTTTTGTGGATTTATTTCAAGTATCTATTATGTGCTTGAACGTGTTGATATTCGGGGTATAATGGAATTCAATCAATTATTGATTTGTTCTATAAGTGATTGAAGGTTCATTATACATGTGACCGCTTCCTCTCTGGCACAAGTGGGTGTCTTAACGGCTGTGTATTGAGCCAAAAGCCTTTACAGGCCGTTGCGATTTGGTGATTAGGGAATGCTTCGTATTAAGCCAAAAGCTTTACGCTAGCGGTATTGTTGTTGGATACTCTGATTTAGTATCGATTTTCTTATATGGATCTGCGGAGTATGAGTCCTATAAGCGGTGAATGTCTTTGGAGCGATTCACCAAAGAGAGGAGTTTTACTCCCACGTTGTACGACTTATTGTTCAGATGGGAAAGGTAAAATGAGGTAACGTAAGGTGTTTACCGCTTTCATAATGTGTTATGTGCTACCATGCTATGTGTTGCATCTTGTTTGGCATCTTGCTGCATTCATAATAGCTTATTGAGATTTATTCTCACCCCTTCCCTTTTACTGCTTTAGATTGTGCTGAGACAGGTGACCTGAACCAGTGAGGCCGGGAAAAGAGTTTGGACTCTCGCTTTTGGGACTTATCAGGATAGGTATATGAGTGGGTTGTCGAGTGTCACAATTAAGTTTTACTCTTTTACAAGTTGTAAGGAAAACTCTTTTGTCAAACAATGTTAATTAGGATTTTCAATGTAATTAATCAAGTATGGTTATTAAAGTATTTGTTTAAATTCCTCCAAGTGGAGATATTATTATTTGATTTTGTTTATGAAAAATTTAGAATTGGTTTTCTTGTAAAGACAAATAAATGTTTTAAAAATCTAAGATGGGTTTTCTTAGTTTGAGCTTCTCAAGCTCGGGACACGCGTTAGGTCCCGGGTTGGGATGCTCACACACTAAGTGAATGTCCAAATTTCATTTAGGGGACATTCTAAAAATGTTTGACTTTTTATACAAATTAATGATAAAGATGCATAAATATTCTTGGTATCCACTTTCTAAACATTTAGTTTTGCAACTATATAATGAATTGTGAAAAAAAAAAAAAAAAGAGGCAAAATAACATTTAGGGACATTTTTTTACAAAAAGGTCATTCATTTTGGGACAAAAAATTCTTGAAAATGGACATTCATTTAGGGATTTAGGGACGGAGGGAGTAGAAAACATGAAACACAAAATTAATTGACAGGTAATAAGGAGATGAACAGGTTCTAATAGTGTAGTACCTCTTAATAGATCGCCAATCGTCGAGAGAGAATGGACGGAAATGGCGGAAGAAGACAGCAGATCCCAAACCCGCAGTACTGACCACATTGTTCTCTCCCGGATTCTCCTGGTTGTTAGAATTGGAGCCATTTCCGTTGACGGAATCATCAAAAGAATCAGGATAACCGGAGATTCTTCTCCCGGAGAAGAAGCACCGAGGGAGTTGCTGGTACTGTTTTTGAGCCCGAAGCCAATCTATTGCTTCAATTTGTTCTTTGATAGGCACCTTCTTGTTGCAAATTACCGGAAATTTGAAAAGGTTAGATCAAATTTTGAATGACAAGAAAGAAGGTACATAGGGTTTTGGGGAACGCGCGGGAGATTTCTATTTTCTTTTTGGGTTAACCGATTAAGGCCCTATTCCGATTGCATAATAATTAGGGGCCTACTTGATTCGGTACAAATAGCTCTTCAAAATCGAATCAAATTAAATCACTATTCACGATGTTTAGTTTAATTTTTAAGCAATAATGATTTGATTTGAAAAATTGTCAAATTGTGTGATTCGATTTGATCTGCGATCTATACCCTCAAGTCACGGTTCGAGATCGCGAGACTAAACCATCAAATCGAACCTATAAACCAAACTACTAAACCGTTCAATATTAACCCTATACTATATGCATATCTTTTATCTTTATCTCGTAGTTAGATTTGAAACCCCTAATTTTATTCATGAATTTTAGCTCATAACCTTTTTTTCTTTTGATTAATCTTCCTGTAATAATGATAATTTACTTTTTAGCTCATACCATTACAAGTACACAAATGGCATGTTGTTATCATAAACATTGAAGCACAATTTCATTTAAATTTTGAATCTCTTCTGTATGATATGTCTTGAAAAGTTAAACAAACATGACAATTAATTGCGTAGTATGAAACCATGTTCTAATTAATGGTTCAAGTCGTGTTCTATTCGGTTTGAGATTTTTCTAAACTGATAACTAGTGGTTCACTCCGTAAATTGGTATAAACTGAACCAAACCGAACCATTTACACCCCTAATAATAACTGAATTATTCAATTAATGAGATAAAATATTTCATAAATGGATGGGCTTTATTGGTGGCAATGGGTCAAAAAACATTTACAGCTCTAATCATTATAAGAAAAAAATATTGTTATAGTCGGGTACACTACACACAGACACCCCACACTATCCACTAAACACCTCTCATATAGGTTAAACAGTCTATTACATGTCTTCAAAAGTTCAATGAATATTTTAATGATTAGTAGTATCGTATGAGTTTTCTATGTCACTAAATTTCACACATATTTCTGATGTGGGATTAGGAAATATCACATACTCCCCCACTCAAATTCCTGCCATTTCTGGCAAGACCCAATAGATCCATCAAAATTACTCTGGGGCAAGCTCCCATTTGTAATAACCCGAGGTTGGAGTCTGACATGCTTAATACAGACACCACACAATAGCCCACTAAAAACCTCCTCATTTTGATTAACACATCCTATCAACATGATATCCCACAATTTCACATAGGAAATATGTGAATATTAAGTGAGTTATATAGAATACTCATACAATAATAATAAGTATCAAATCAATCATTGAACTCTTAGAGACCTGTGATGGACTGTAATTAATCCAAATGAGAAGGTGTTTAGTGGACCATTGTGTGGTGCATGTATAATGGGTTGGGATTTGAACTCGGGTCATTATATTTTATTTCATATTTCATCATTATTTTTGCATTTTTTACTTTTTATTTTGTCTGTATTAAAAATAGTCATATTTTTCAATTTGAGTGGTTAAACTAAGTAAACTTTTTAAATCATATCACTAAAATGTTAAAATAGTTATGTGCTACATGCATAATTTTTATTTTTTTATTATTAAGGATAATAATAAAAGGAAAACATATCACTAAACAGAGAGGAGTATTATTTTTAATATAAATTTATTAAATATTATATACTTGATATAATTTTTATGCATTAAATTATTGTACATTAAACTAAAGTATTACATCTTAATAGATTTATCGTTCACTAAAATAAATTGATATTGATGAATAAAATATCAGAAATATGAATTGTTTGAATTGTAAGGATTAACTATGTACTCTGTCCGTTTCAATTGAAATACGTATAAATTTGTGTGTTTCAATTGAAATACGTATAAATTTGTGAAAGGGTATGAGGTTTAAGGAAAAAGTGTTAGTCTAGTAGGTGTTGTGACTCGCCCTAGGCGGTCTGCGCGATTTAGGTGGTCCGGGAGAATTTAGGCGCGCATAGGCGGGTCTTGGCAAACTAAGTAATTTTTTTTTGGTTGCCGGCCTAAAATGACGTTGTTTTATAAGGATTGAAAATGAAACCAAATGACACAAAGTTAATTTGACTTTAACCTTAGTTTATGTTGGGATAGAAGAGAGAAAGTGGGGTTGAGAGTAACAAATGATTAGTTGTTGTGAGAATAATAAGTGAGCTTATTAATAAAACATTTTTATTTTGAAGTTGTAATATTTTGAATGAATCACCTAAAATAGCAAAACTTACTAATTCAATTTGGTTAAGAAAAAAAAAAAACTATGTACAAGAATATAATGGATTTGAATTTGGTCCTTTTCAAGTGCAAATTGGCTTATTAGTTAGTATATCCTCCTCGGCCCCTCCCATAATAAATATTGTACTCCCTACTTACCGGTTTAAAGTTTTTAGTTTGATTTGACACGGGAATAAAAAAAAAATGTTATAAGTATGAAAAGTAAAGTAGGAGAGAGAAAGTGGGTAGTAAGTTTTTGTTGTAAGAATTACAATTGAGTCCAATTTTCCATTTTAGATAATAAATCAACTAAGAACCTTAAATTAGGACAGACAAAAAAGGAAACTAACAACCTGAACCGGGACAGAAGAGGAAGTATCACATTTTTCTCTATAATTCATCCTAAAATAATTATCACTTTTAAAAAAAAAAAAAGAGGTGTCTTCTTACAATTTTAACATTGTATAATCAATATGCAAACAAGTTTATGAATCAAATTTGGCATTAATTAATAGATTAGTTGGACGTAACTTTTTTAAGACTTAAATGCCATTTTAAGGGCAAGGGCAAACCCCGGTGTGCCAAGCGGGGGTTGGGAGAGGGAACCATTTGCTAGATTGGGAGAGGGAACCATTTGCTAGAGCCTTCCCCTGACAATTGTCAAGAGGCTGTTCGCCGCCAAGGTTCGAACCCGTGATCTTATGGTCACCAAAGAAGCAACTTAACCGTTGCGCCCAGACTCGCCCTCTTAAATGCCATTTTACTAAAAATAAAAAATTGCATCATGCAAACTTAGATAGAAAGGGTGGGACCCTTCATGGCATCGCCTTATCAACTACTCAAGATAATAATCATTGGGAGGAAGATAGAATTATAGTTGCAGGCTATCCTACAGAAAAATCCAGGATAAAAAGCTGTAGTACCAGAAATCCCAACCAGCCACGTGGCACAATCCTATACGTCATTGCTTATGCAACTTAGCCAATACAGATAAGAAAAGCAAGAAGCCACAGCTAGCCATGGGAAGCAAAGCATGATGAAGATTAATACCTGCAGCCGTAAAATACCCGAGTCATAAGGCAAAGGGTCGGACTTTAATTCGGAAATGGCCGCCTCGAGCCGGTCCATAGCCAAGGCAGGGGTAAGGACTGCCGGAAAAGTGCGGGTTTCAGTGGTACCCAAAGGTAGCATAGGGTCAGCTTGGCAACCATTCATGGACATTGACATGGTCAATGAACAATAAGGATGGTGTCTCTGCAACAAACAAATTACAGTTTCATTTCATCAACACGCGCAGTTATGTGTGTGTAAAAATGCGAAACAGATTGATTTACGCTTGCCTGGTGGACGTGAATCGAAAGCCTATTAGAAATTGTTGGGGCTGAGATACTGCATTTCATCAGTTCTGGGTCCATGAACCGCGCAATACACTTCCCTGAACTAACTGCCATGACTCGTTATTTAAGTGTGTCGACAATGAGAGAAAGAGAGAGAGAGAGAGAGAGAGAAGGATATGAGGGGATTTTGCTTTGGCTATGTAGAATTATATATGTAACGCTGAGGAAGGAACAATCATTGTATGATACCTAAGAAAACTGTAAGAAATACATTCACCAGGAATGTACAAGGGACTTGTGCACTGCGGTAATCAGGTCCGTCTCAATAATTATAGGGTCTGTGCTAAATGGAATATGGGGCCCTTAATGTATATATATATAAAAATACAATACATAGTAAAAGAAAAAACAATATGTTAAACGCCATTGTGGGGATTCAAACTTGGCACCTCAAATATGTATATAATGAAAGTTATCCATCCAAGCTAGCAACAATACTTACCATGGTATCACATCAGAATTTATATATTTAGTACTAACATCTTTGGGATAAGTTTAAGGAATGGAGGAAAATATGAGACTCCATAAAATTATGGGCCCTGTGCAATTGGGCTCCTTGCACACCTTCAAAACCGGGCCTAGCGGTAATATGCCATGATATTTCATTTTTTAATTTTTGTAAAGCTATAGTCTAATTTAATTCGTATAGCAACATGAGTTACATCTTATTATATCATATAATCTCTTGTTCCAAAATGAATGACCATTTTTTAAGAAAAAATCTTGTCCCATAATGAATGACGTTTTAAAAAAAAAAAATGTCCCCTGAATGTTTTTTTACTAATTCTTTTAACTATTCATATTTATTTTGTGAGGTAAAAGTTTAAAAAGCAAATAATAAAGATTTTTATACACTTGAGCTAAGCCGCTAGAATTTACAATGACTTGACATTTTAAATTTCTCCAAAATAAAAAAATGGACAATAGTTTGGGGACAGGGAGTATTACAAAAAAAAAAAAAAAAAGGGATATATCAGCAAAAATATTCACAAGATAAAGAATTCTATCATGCCCAAGAGAGAATGTTGTTCTCTATGTTTTTTTGTGTATAATATATCAGCAAAATATTCACATGATTAGGAGCTCTATCATAGTAATAGTACCATGTCCCTTGGAGAATGTTAATTTGCATTGAGCTATATCGAAACCATTTCTGCATGATGCAAAGTTTGGTAGTCTACTATTCTGATTCTTGTTGCAATTTATTTTTGCACAGATAAGCTAAATATTCAGTTTTTCCTCAGGTTATTCAAGCAGCTCTCAATGCTGTGCCTCCACCTTTAGGAGATCGAGTTTCCGCACTTACAGAAGGTTTCTAGAAAAGGAGTTACCGATAGTTTCTAGTGAAAAGTGTTTGAAAAGGTTTTACAGATAACGGAAAGTTTAACAGTTATTCACAACGTACAATGCATCCGATCATGATATATAGATATACTTCTCGAACAACAATAAATACGTTAAAGCTACCAAGTGTACTCGAAGCTTCACAGTTGTTGCAGTGTAGCAACTAGCAATAACTTGGATATATTTGAGTACATTTAAACATTTTGATGCACGCTATATGCCCTTTCCTGAAGCTCTTCATATTAACTGATATTCAAACTTTAAAGCCGAAGTCACCAGCTAAATACCCAAGTCAACTAAACTGAAAACCAACAAAAGGATTATGCTGCAGACGAAAGAGGAAGGAGAGTGTTTGAAACGACTCGTTTACGAAAATTTGACTCAATTACATAAAATCCCTTGAATATATAACATTTCCAAGGTTCTGTGTGATAAAATACAAAAACTAAGGGGGAACATCTCAGAGGAGGGGGGGGGGGAGATAAAGAGGAAATGATTCTGTAGAAACTCGAGCTCCATATGATGCAGGCTCACATACAGCAACTTGTCCAAAACAGATCTTCATATTTGCTACCTTGCACTCATTCTAACTCTACCAAAACTGTAATTGATCATCTTCAACATACTTTTACTCAGTCACCTCTTCAACAAATGCGCCTTTCTTAACCTGAAAGAAAATTGTCAGGGAGGGAGTTCTCTTAATTAAGAAAAGATAAACCACAACAGAGGAAAAAAATACCATGCCTACATAACAATTACGAGTAACAAATATAGAACTGATATATGATTTTTGAGCAAGCATTAACTTTAGCAAGGCCAGGGGAGGACTTGAAGAACCATCTATATTAGGCTTAAGAGCAACCACGTTAGGAGCAAAGAAATTTGTATGTTTAACTCTCCTGCTCTCTCTCTTTTTTTTTTTTTTTTGTTTAAATGACACGATATAATCAGCAAATAATAAGTCCTCTTCACAAGCTGAACGCAAGAATCTTCACTTGTATCAAGAAGTAATTCTCATGAAAAAGAAACATCTTTGAGGCTATACTTCCCGAATAGGCTACACAATAGAAAGCATTGAGCATTTATCTGGCAATTCATTTTCCATAAAATTGTAATACACCAACATCTCTTTTTTCTATTTAAGTTTTCCAAATAATACCACGTATTTGACGCAGAGGCCTTTCTTCTTATCCAATTTCCAGCAAAGCGCATCACTCTGTTACAGTGAGCTATAACCCTCGACAGCAGATTACACAGTCTAGTGAAACTCCCGTCTTTCCAAGCAGAAAGATTTCTTCTAAATTATACATTCCAACTGGTACTCCCTCACTAGCAACTCTATAACAGCACCGCCAATGCATGTATTGATCAATCAAAAGTGTCTATGCCTTACTAGAGGTTTACATTGACCAAGCTCTTCACTATAGGCATCAAATTGCATGAGGTCAAATCACTTAGCCGTGGCATAGAGGTTATTGGCTTTCAAAGAACATGCATACAAATAGATGACAAAAATTATTAACTTGGACAGTGTTTCTGAAATCAGATATATTGGCTCATATGTGAATTCAAATATATCATCACAAATAGCTCAAATAGTGAAAAACAACTATGAAGCGTCAATAAACAATGCCCGCTCCACTCAACTTAAGAGTACCTAATAGAAAGTAAAGCTTAAACGTGTATGATGTTCCAACTTACACCCATTATATTATACGGAGTATTAACAACTTGGACGATATCGCAATCGTTTTGGCAATAATTCGAAACATGAAAATTAACTAGATATAGGATGTTCAAATGGAACCAATGGAGTAACCAAGTCCTGGTGATGTGCATGAGACGAAGTCGTACAGCCAAATTTTATGAATCTACATAATTGATCACTTTGCATTATTATGAGTGACTTGACTCCAAACAAAGTTATAACTTGAGACAAAGAAATCCAAAAAAAAACATGGAAACCTAAGTTCATAGTCCATAGAGCTCACCTTAAATTTCAGGGTTCAGCTTGGAAGATAAAGTTGCCAGACTACAACAGAGTCTGGCTTCGAAGGCTAAAGAGTTAGCAACACTCCCAATAGATCTCAGCTCTTCATGAAACTCTGGATGCATTACCAGCGAAGAAAAATGCTCATCCAGAACCAGACCTAGACAGTTCACAATTTGCTCAAGAGTAGGGACCCAATTGCAAGCTTGCAAATTTGGCATAATTGAATCTTTAGGACAAGGACATGCTTGAGGAAACCTTTCATACTTCTTCAGCCACTTAACAAGATATTGAATAAGACCCATCATCTGCGAGCCATTTAACTTACCAATACAAAAAGATAATATAACTTCATCAAGATTTGACGATGCAACAAGATAATGCAAACACAATTCAGAAGCTGAAAACTCATCATGTGCCATCATAAGCATAACAGAAGCATCCTTTGCCAAGCTAACCATTTTCTCAGGAAGCCGTTTATCACCAGACATTTCAATAGCCATCAATGCTTGACTCTCCCATTCCTTCCTTACACTAACCATGCTACTATAAGCATCTTTAGGCGGCGAAAGAAAGTACTTCATAATCAAAAGTACATCATCCGACTGAAAATCAGAAACATGTTTAACACACAAACAAACCAAATCTGGCCTCCTCTTCTCAATCAAACTTCTTATCAACTTCGAAGAGCACGACTGGTCAACTAACCCCTGACCTATTAGGGTTTCCAAAACCTCCCAAATTTCAAGAACAAGACAACACTCCAGCACCAAAGCCACAACTGCCTGACCCATCAAAAACCCGACCTTACTTAACATTTCAATAATATACCCTTTATCTTTCAGTGGAACACTTACCGGTATTCCAAGTTTCTCCCCATTCTTCTCCAAGTATGTACGGAACATATCGATAAACGATTCCTTAGTAAAGGAATTAGGGTTCTTAAGCTTCGTGGACAATTTCCTGGAAAACTTTTGGCCTATTTCAATAAGGTCGGTATCAGTTTGGGAGATTTTCCATCCGTCAACGCATTTGAGAGGTGCGGTGTCTGTTGGGTCTTCGGATAGGGGTTTCAGATTGAGGAAAATGGGATTAGGGTTAAGAATTATAGGGTATTCTGATTTTAGGGTTGGTTGGTCAGTAGTAGCCGAAGCTTTGGTGATTACTTCTAACAAAGACATTGAAATTGAAGCGGAATAAAATGGGGGAAAGGAAAACAGTTAACAGAGTAGGTGGATGAAGTTAGATACCTAGGAACCTCGAAAGTACGGCGGCGATGGCGTAAGTAGACGGAGACGGCGGCGATGGTTTGAACTTGAAGCCCTAATGCGTGGCGCGAGAGAGAAATTAAAAAGTTTGTAGCAAGCTACGATCGTTGGGCCGGGTCGAATCGCATTGGGCTTCTCTCTGTATGTGGGTTAGGGTAAATGGGGGTTATGGGGGTGGGTGTCGGGTTTGTAACTAAATTTAATTAAAATTTAAACGAACACTCGAAAAAATTTGTTTGAATTATTTACTTCTCACTTTTTTTCCATATTTAAAAAAATAAATAGTCCTATTTCTTACAATAATAACAAATAAAATTTAATAGCTTAAAAATTATAAAATAAATAAATTATCATTCATAAAAAGTATTTGAACAAAAGAAAGTTTTACTTATAGCAAAATATAAATAAATCAAATATGTTGATAAATGAATTCGAATTCAATTCCTTTTGTTCTAGTTTCCCCTCTTACCTTGTTTTGTTCACTTTTCTCCTCTTACCCTTGTTAATAGCTATTTTTAAGACTCACATCCTCAGTTTAAAATTAATTGCTACTTTAAAAAAAAAAATCTTAATTTTTAAAGTGATTTAATATTACTTTACCAAATAAGCTTAATTTTATAATCTTTTAAAATATTCAAAATTAAAAGCTTAATTTGATTGTCATTATTGCCTGGTGAGAAATTATTAGAGCCAAGACTTGTTAGATTAGAGCCAAAGTTTTTACTCCGGGTAATAAAAAAAGTGAGTAATACTCGTATAACACTTAACTAGAAAAATGAAGAATTTATTTGAGAGAGAAAAAGCTTTACTCGTACTCTTGAGTTTAACATAGTGACAGATCTTTGATTCTAAGAATTTGTAATAGAGCAAGGGGTTTGTACCTCAAAGAGATGGCCGGAAGCAGTTTGCGACGTGCAAAGCCAGAAGAATGTGTAGGCGCGAACTTGCAAAACAAATGCTGGAGGAAAAGGTCGCCGCCGACTGATTTCCAAGCCAGTTGATTGGGTGGTTAGGGTATAAGGTCCTGAAAGTTTTGGGAAGTGAAAAACTAACAACAAAGACACAATTTGCAGACTTACACAACGTTAAAACTTAAGCTTAAGAGTATGTACACAAACATTCAGTATGTATCCTTAAGGAAGAGAGGACCAAAACCTGAAATCGAAATCTCAATTTTCCATTTAATAGAATACTTGTACACCCTCCACCCATATGTGAGTTTCTTACTCCGTAAACATAAATATTGTTCTAAAAACCCAATAATGTTTACCTGGATATAAACTCTCACAAATATGAAACTAAATAATTTTGAAATGCCAATGTGGGTTGCAACAGTTATTTTGGACTGTGATTACAGAAACAACTAAAGCCCTAAACCCCACATTTGAAACAAAATCAAACCATGCCCGGATCAAGAAAATGCAAACAAACTTCAGAAAGAATCCAATTCAATAATTAAAAGAACAAAAACACCCAAAACCTACAACCTAAACATATTTTTCCCAGTCTTGCAAATTCAAATCCTTCAAAATTAAAACCAAGTAATCGGATCCCTCCCCCCCACCCCAATAAATTCCGTCACAAGACGAACGAAAATAAAATTTAAGAAAAAAAAAATATCGTGAAGAAAGGAGAAAAACGGAAGTAATCCAATTGAGCAATGAATTAGCACCTGTGGGTTCAATTTGTTTAAACAACCTATAAACCCAAATCAACCCTAGAAAGTAAATTTAAAACCCCTAGATTTTAACTTAAAGAAAGATAGAGAAAGAGCGTGTACCTGAAGAAATCAGAAAATCGAAAACGAAAAGAAGAAGAGATCAATTTTAGAAGACGGTATTTCTTTAAAAACCCAGACAGAAAATGGAGGAGGAGGGACGTGAGGAAGAGGCGGTGGGAAAAGGAGAGAACGTGGGATGCTGAGTTAATAGGGGCCGTTGGATCAACTTTAGAAGAGTGAATCTCAGCCACCACTTATGTGAAGATAAGAGGCAGTTAAAACTGCCTCTTATATTGTATTATGGATATAGTTAAATACACGGCTTCAAATATACAGGGAACGATCGCTTTTACGAAAATACCCATTTATATATAAATTTTTTTTTCATTTCAAATTGCTCTTCGTCTCCCTCGCTCTTTCTCTCTCTCTCTCTCAGTACGTACACGACTGCCATCGCCGCCGTTCGTTCGCCATGGCTCGAGTTAAAATTCCGGTTGTCCCTGCCGGAACTTCCGCCGCCGCTACAACCACTGCCATCGCCGCCGCCTCCGCTTCTACCACCGTGCCTGTAAAGAAGGTAATGCAATTTGAACGTAATTTAAACCTAATTTTACATTTCCAATGTCTAATTTTTGTTTGATTGCTTCAATTGATTTGGACGTCTTTCATGAACTGGTTGCTTCAATTGATTTCGACGTCTTTTTCTTTATATCGTTCATTTTTCTTTCTTTTTATGCATCTCGTGTAATTTTTCTTTCTTTGATAATAACCAAACTGGAGAGATGCATCTCGTGTGAACTCACACGCGATGCATCTCGTGTGAGTTCACACGAGATAAATCTCGTGTGAGTTCAAACGAGATAAATCTCGTGTGAACTCACACGAGATGCATCTCGTGTGAGTTCACACGAGTTGTGCCCAGTGTCCACTCTTTTTCTTTACATCGTTCGTATTCGATTATAAATGCTAAATAGCTAATTTATTGTCTCTTTATTTGTTTTTTTGTAGGCACGTGAACGTATGACGCGTCACACAGAAAGAGGAAGGCCGAGACGGCACCTAAGGTAGATAAACGCAGCAAAAAGATACATGATAGGACTATCGTGCGTGGGTCTGAGCTTGGGATTGAGCAGGATGTAGGAGATAATCATGATAGGACTTTGCGGCTGAAGGCTGAGCGGCGATCTGCGACTGGGTTTGAGCATGAGATTGAGGAGGATGTAGGAGATGATGAGGCATCTTCTGATTCTGATGATAGTGGTGAGGAGGATGTCGGAGATGATGAGGGATCTTCTGATTCTGATGATAGTGGTGAGGAGGCGGAGCAGGAGGGTGGGGATGATGATGAGGAGGGGAGGGATGATGATGATGATGAGGAGGAGGAGGAGGAGATACATGATGTTAGACCTTTGAGGCATGGGAGGGGGAGGGGGAGGGGAAGGGGGAGGGATGTGGCTAGAGGGCAGGGACGGAGGAGGAGGCGGGGTGCGGGTGGGGAGGAGCCGCCGTCATGGCGGTCGGAGTAACCCGAGGTGGCGACCCGGAAGGGAATGTTTCACTTATATACGGGTTTGGTGATCACGAGCTCGAGAGATTTGGAGGAACGCCACTAGTGAGTCGGTGGTGACTTTTCATACGAGGCTAATTTCTTTGCATCTGCAAAGTAAGATAATCATTTATGTGAATTTATTAAAATCTTGAAGTTGTTTGGCACACACTCTAAATATTCCATTAATTATACATCTCGTACTTTTCTCGATCTCGAGTATTGATTATATTTTTGTTTGGAATAAACGAGTTCAGCGTGATGATGCGGTATCGGAGGCGGATAGAGCTGGGCGACCCTCGTTGATGCGTCGGGCATCCAGCAGGTACACGATGCCACCATTCGGAGGCTAATCATGCGGCGATGACGGCATTTTGGAACGGTGGTCTCCACGAGACTAACTCGTTCCATGCGTGGGGAGATGACCATTACGTTACACAGTATTTTTTGGGTATGTTGTTATATATTATCAATTTCAAGACTATACTAATTCATCTCTTGTACTAAAATGTGTTATTTCATCTTGATTTACAGGAATTGGAGTTAGGATGTGCCATCGGCATATTTAGACACCTCGTTTTAGGGTTTTATGTGTCCCGTCTCTTTTCTTCCGAAAATGGTATACATGGCTACCCGGCGTGCTATTTTTTTAATTTGGGTTCACATGTTCGTGGACATTTAAAGTGTTTTTCATCTACATGGATCTTGAGAGATCCAAATGGATTGAGGTGTGCCATTATTTAGGGTTTTAGGGTTTTATGTGTCCGATCTTGTGAAAATGGTATACGGACCTCGTTTATTTTTTTAATATTTTCTACATTCTAAATGACATTTAAAGTGTTTTTCATCTTAGTATTTAAATCCAAATGGAAATTGAGTTACGAATATGTGCCATTATTTAGGTTTTTAGGGTTTATGTGTCGATCTTGTGAAAATGGTATACGGCTACCTCGTTTATTTTTTTTTTAATTTTTTTCTACATTCTAAATGACATTTAAAGTGTTTTTCATCTCTATGACTTTCCTCGAAATCCAAATGGAAATTGAGTTACAAATATGTGCCATTATTTAGGGTTTTTAGGGTTTTATGAGTCCCGATCTTGTGAAAATGGTATACGGCTACCTCGCTTATTTTTATTTTTCTACATTCTAAATGACATTTAAAGTGTTTTCATCTCTATCACTATCCTCAAAATCCAAATGGAAATTGAGTTACAAATATGTGCCATTATTTAGGGTTTTTAGGGTTTTATGTGTCCCGATCTTGTGAAAAATGGTATACGGCTACCTCATTTATTTTTTTTTTAATTTTTTTTTCTACATTCTAGATGACATTTAAAGTGTTTTTCATCTACATGAGTTTCCTCAAAATCCAAATGGAAAATTGAGTTACAAATATGTGCCATTATTTAGGGTTTTTAGGGTTTTATGGGTCCCTATCTTGTGAAAAATGGTATACGGCTACCTCGTTTATGCATCTCGTATTGATCCACACGAGACACATCTCGTGTGGTTCCACACGAGACATATATCGTGTGGATATACACGAGACACATCTCGTGTAGATCCACAACCTACGGGAGGCATCAATGGCGTCACTAATTCAAGAACCCTAATTCAAGAACAAGCATAATTAGAAAATGTATGAAAATTAAGCTCCCAAATCTTAATTAATCTGATTCTTCATTGAAAGCTCTCCACCTAACTCTTCCCCTTTTCAGTTTTTCCGACCAAATCAATCATACGAGCAAGAAATGTGTTTCTGATTTTGACAAAGATATTGTGCTTACAGTTTGAATTTTGACTTGGGAAGAAATGGGGAATCGATTTATATGTATGAACAAGTAGGGTACATCTAATAATGGATCGAAGAGCAAGAGAATGGGTAGCCAATCTCAACGGAAGTTGGTGGCGACCGACGAGGAGCTTTTGCACCGGCAAGCTCTTTCTATGGCGAAGTGTGTCGTGTGCATATACACGAGATAAGGGAGAACATCTCGTGTATATACACACGAGACGGGCAAGGGCAAAATTGGATTTTTTCGTTCCCTGTATTTTTCGTTCCCTGTATTTAGTATTTGCCATTGTATTATAGATAATATATATATTGATGACGCCAAGCTGTTCAGGGTCAGGAGCGGTTCAAGGATATCTGGCTAGGATATTTTGGTGGTTTGTTTGTACCTAGATCACAACACAAATAAGCACCGTTAAGGTCAAAGTTGGATGTTACTCCAACTCAGGCCCTCGGGTGTGAGAGTAAGAATACTGAGATAATAAGGCTTTGAATACCTTGGAGTGCTGTGTGTGTTTAGTGGTTTAAGAGTAATAGGTTTACTCAATATATTTTTAACTTACCTTGCCCAAGGGGGTAAAGGCCTTCTATTTATAGGCAATGCAATGGTGCTTGCCGAGGTAAGCACGAGATCACTCTAGGGGGCAATTTGGTATTTGACTCCCTACACGTGTCCGCATCTAATTGGTCCCGTCAGGAGTGGAACATTGACCGTCCAGGGGACATGGCCGAAAGGGACATGAGCCGTGTAGCCGCTGGCTGAGCATTAAATGGAATAAGTAGGCGCTCGACCGAGCCGCATTGAATGCGTGATGGGGAGCCGCAAGCTGGTCTGTCAGAGCGCAAGCTAACTTGCTCGCAAGGCTTCGATATTAACCGAAGCGCACATGTGCCCGCGGCCAACGTTGTGGCCGCAGCCAAAGGTATATGACGCGAGCACGGTTGATGCGGTCATGCCTACTGCGGGCATGGGTCCTCGCGACATACCATTCGCGGCACGGACCCAATCGGTCACAGTGTCGTGCGGCACGAACATACGGTCCCGGATCCTTCCGGTCTCTGATAGGATTAATGCGGAGGGACGCGGTCTTGACCTCAAGGGCCTATCTGTCCGCGGTCTTCCCCCCTGGGCCGGTCTAGGAACCGCCACGTCACCGGTTCCTTGGACTGCACCGAGCGCGGGCCCGGCCCCGCAGATCCGGGCTCATCAATGGCCCCTAGCTCCGAGTGTGATTATTTATGGTCCGAGCGAGGAGGTACTAGAAGCTCGGTAGAAGATTGATCGCCGCTGCGAGCACCAATGTTGGCGTTGTTGGTTGTTGCTTGGCCCCACGGGCCTACGGGAACGCTCGGGAGGCACCAGTGAGTGACACGTGGCCCCTCGCATGGCGTGCCTCCCTGGCTAACGTGGGCCCTCGCGTATGAAAAGACGGGTTAGTGGTATGTACAGGGGTACGTGTCGATCATCTAAGGGGGGCAATAAATGCCAAATTTCTTTAATTTTCGAATTTTCAAACGTTGGAGACGGTTCAGGGTCCGAGGTTGGATTTGTGGGCTAATTAATACGGGTTAACGGGTTAACCCGTATAGGTAGGCCTTATAAATACCAAACCCTTAAACCTCAAACCCTTTTACCGTTTCCAAACCTTCAAAGAGCTTTAGAGAGAGAATTTCTTGCTGCGAACTCCGTGCTACCGTTTTCCGACTCCCACTCTCAAGATTTCCTTCGTAAGTAACTTTTAGGGTGTTTCTCTTCTTCATCCCCCTCTGTTTTTATTTTTCTGGGTTTTGAAAGATGACCACCCGTGAATTTGGACCCCGCCGTCCCATAGAATTAGGAGATGGAGCCACCCCCGATATCTTTGCTGTCTGTAAACGGACTGGGGGGATTTTTAGGAAGGTAGGTTTGGGGTGGCTAAGGCTATCCTTGCCAAGCTTCTTGTATTTTTGTAAGAGAGATGATTGGGGGCCTTTCGTCCCACCCCGGTTGTGGGAGGCCAAGAGGAAGTACATCTATAATCGTAATGTACTGGTGTTGGGGGATCACCGTAGGCTAAGAAACTTTGTAATGGGGGTTTTGTGCAGGTTTCCTCGCGAGAGAGATCAGGCTTTGAACGCCGTTGAACTAGTGAGGAGAGCGATTCGTGTCCCCGAACAAATAACTGACTGGGAGAAGTGTGAGCTAATGGATCCCGATCAAACCAATGCTCCGCGGGCACCGGGCACGGACCTGAATGACCCCTTGGATGTTCTGCCCCTGAGGACGGTATTTCCCAATGTGGTGCCCGCGGCCCCTGGTGCTAACCCAATTGAACTGAGTAGTAGTGAGGAGCTGGAGCCTCTGAACTTTGAGACCACTGGAGGCGGGGAGGATGAGGATGAAGTGACTTCTGCCCGCGGTGATGCCACCGGTCTCTTTGGCTCGTCGAGCTCGGAGACCGAGGAGGATGACCGCGAGGTTGAGGATAGGAGGACCGCGGGGACCTCCAAGAGGGCTAATGAGACGACGAACATAGTCGATGCCTTTTCTGACCCTGACTCCGAGGAGGAGGAGATAGTGGTGGCCCCTGCTCGGAATAAAGGCAAGAGGCCAGCTCGAGGCGAACCCCGGGTCCCGGCCGCGTGGCCGCGGTAATAAGAAAGCCAAGGAGGGGGCTACTATTGATTGGGAGGAGGATATTTATGAGGTCTACAATATTGACCGCAACGCCTTCCGTGTCCGCACCCTCGGGGCACGTTCATTTGAAGGACAAGGACAAGCCGCGGCCGTAAACAAGAGCGTATGTCCGCGAGGACACAATAGGCTCTGCATTTTTACTTTTCAAGTGCCCAATTTGAGAATGGCCCGAGATTGCCCCGGACCCCTTCTTCTATTTTTTTCTTGGAGTTCAACCCCGCTCCCCACGCACTCCGACTCCCAATGCCTTTAGGGCCATAGTTTCCTTCATCGCGGTTTGCAGATTCCACGGTTATGAACCTACCCTGGCCGGGCTTTATGCTTATTATCAGAACCAGATCAGCCGTAGTATTCTGAGTTTGAAGGCTAGGAATTACTCTACCCGGACCTTCTCTCCTCCATCAAAATTATTTGACCAATAGAACCAGAGGGATATCTTGGTCATCGAGTCTAGGTTTGGCTGGCCCTTCTCCAAACTCTCAAATCCAGTCCCGATGAAGGTGGCCGCTAGTAGCTATCCAGACCCCTCCTCTGCTGATGCCATGCGCTGTGCCTTAGAGAAATATCTGGCCAACTATCTAGACAGCGGGGAGGAGCCCGTGTATGATGTGGGCTCCATAGTTGAGGATGAGCCACTCTTGATCTACTCGGGGGTGGCTCCTCGCAGGGAGGGCGCCCCATATGCCCCCAGAGTAGAAATAGAGCCTTTGCCCCGTGACCCTGATTGGAGGGTGCACGAGCACTACCAATTCGAGGCTGATTGTAGGACCTGTATGCTGGGCGCAGAATGCGATCCCCCCGAACTTATCGGTCTCTGATTTTTTCATACAACTGTTGCCCATTTATTTTGCTTTTGAATTTTTGAACTGCATTCTAACCATTTTTCTTTCCCTCCAGAGTAGATCCAGAAGAATATAATTTCTGATGGCCCCTATGAATGCCGCTCAGTTGAAGGCCAAAAATATGAAGGCCAATAGGGATGCTGCTGCGAAGAGGCAGGCTGAATTGGGGGGAGCCCCAACCAAGGATAAGACTATTCCTGTGGTTAGCAGGAAAACAGGGGAGCCCCTGACCAGCTCCAAAACTATCCTTACTACAGGAAACCTGCCTCCACCTCCCAAGGGTCCTCCTCCGGCCCATGCTCTCCGAGCTACTTCTCCAGGCCGCACCATTCCTTCCGGCCACCAAGTGGATTCTCGGAAGAGGAATGACAGAGAAGGAGATTTGGGGCAAGGACACAGAAAGCTCCAGAAAATCGGGGACGCTCCTCCCCGGACCATGACTGCTCCTGCTGCGGTCTCACCCTCTTCCCCCATTGGGGGGTCAATCTGTTCTGCGGCTTATCCGGTGGCCCCTCTGACCACCCGCGAGGAGACGCTGGCCGTCAGAAAGAAGCTCTCTGATGTGCCCCATGTCACTGGGGTGGACATCTATGCCCGGAGCTCAGCCAACGCCTCAGTGGGGATCGGGCTGGTGAACCGTCTCTACTCCTCGGACTTTTATAAGAATATAGTTGTCGAGGAGAATGCCTCTGCCATGGTGGGGGATATTGGCCTTGCTCTGACCGAGGTAGATAATCGCCTGTCCTCTTTGGTTCCACACTTTCACCCTCTCAATATGTCTTTATTCTTAACTCTTGCTCTCTCTCCTCGTAGGTGAGCAATAAAGTACTGCGGCTGCGGGAAAGCTGCGATACCCTGACCACCGAGGTGGAGAACAAGACTACCATTCTGGCGGCCAAACTCCGTGAGCTGGAGGAGGCTCAAGCGAGGATTGGGACCTTAAACTCCCTCATGGAGGACAAGGACAAGGCTTTTGCTCAGAAGGAGTCTGATCTGAAGGACTTCTCCGACCGATTGGCCGTGGTGGAGAAGGACCTTGAAAGAGTAAGGGGTCAGCGGGATGAGCTCCGCGGGCACAAAGCTGAGTGGGAGCCCAGAAATAAAGAGCTCGCGACCAAGCTGTAGTTCGCCAAGGTTGATCTGGGGGTCCTAGAAAAAAAGGTGGATGAGCTGTCCGAGCAGCTGCTCCCCTATAAAAGGTTGGAGGCGGAGGGGAGGTCCGCTCTGGATGATGTCCGCAAGGAGGCGGTTGAAGAATATAAGAACTCCGAGGAGTTCAAAACCGGCTCCTCGCCGAGAATCCGCTCGCATGAGGCCGGGGTCCATTGACACGTATTCGGAACTTCGCGGCCACGGCGTGTTTTCGTACAAGAGTTGGCCGTTATTGGCTCGTTGTTGCTGTATGAAGAATGCTTGCCCGGGCATGTGTTCGTTCCCTTGTCCGAGGATGAGGTCAAAGGCTTGGAGCTGTCCGCTGCGGCCTCCTTGCCTCCTGTGGCAGAAGTGACTGCTCTGAGCCTAATCGGCGAACTGGATGAACTGCGATTTGGGGAGAACCCTATCTCTCTCGGGGATGCCCTTGCTCGCGTTCTTCCGTATGTGGCCTCGCCATAGGAGATCTCTTTCCTCATCGGGCAGCCTCCGCTCCAGCCTAACCGAGGCCGTCCCGATCCTATCACAGACCTTTCGTGAATGCCCCGCCTCTCCAACTCCCCAATCTGAAGATCCCAAGGGGCAAGCTCCAATAGCTTAGGTTTTTTGTTTCTTTTTGTAATAGAGTAGGACTTTGTAAATGTTTTTCAGTATTAATAGAAGAATTTTTTCATAACTATTCTCTTAATTACTAGTTTCGTAGGCTATTATGAGTGTTTGCAATTTTTGAGTACCTTGATACTTGCATTCTTGCTCTTTCTCTAGCTTCTTTGACTTGCAATTAAACTTTATACTCTCCTTCTGCGGTCAAAAGCTTAGTAGGCCCTTTGCCCGCATTTTTTGAGTTTCCTAACTCTTTATTCAAAATCACTTGGATTTTTCGTGAGAGTCAGCTTTATTCATCTGTGATCGCGTTTGTTTGGTCTTGTGGCAAACTTTGGGGCCTTAACCCCCTTTGTCTGTTTGGCTTTGTAAAAACTCTTTTGATCACTGTCATCCATTTACACTTATTCCCAGCCTTGCGAGCCGTGGTGTAAGTCAAAAGCAGCCAAGGCAAGCTACCTTCATAGGGCATGCAGAGTGTGGCCGTGAAGCTATAGTCCACGCAACAGTAGTTAGGGGCATATTTAGCATAGCGGCCCTTTAACCTACTGGCATCTGTATCCACTACTGGTGGTTCACGCTTTTTTGACCCTTTATTCAAAACCCCTTGGAGTTTTGTGTGAGGGTCTTCAGCGATCCGTAACGGGCTTATATGTAGGTCTTTGTCACATACAGGCATACGAGTAACGGCCCTAACGAGGACCTTCGCGCACTGAGCGGGGAAAAGGGCCTTGGCCTTTGTCCTCGCTGGCATCTATATCCACTTATTCCTGGTGGTGTCACGCGGGCAGGACAGGGTATCCTCCCCGCGATCGGAGTACGGATCGTAATGGATCATTGTACTCATATAGGCTTGCGGACCGAAAGATCGTTGCGCATCAGTAGGTAGGAGCTCATATGTTTGCTCTTTAACCTACTGGCATTCGCTTGCGGGCATCCACTTTAGCTTTTGAGGCTGGTGGAAATAGGTTTTTGCATCAAAATATGATGAAATATGATGATAACTTCTCCTTTATATATATATATAGTCTATACTCCTTCCAAAAAAATTACAAAGATTTCAAAAGAAGTATCTTTTAAGGTGGTCGCTATTCCAAGCGTGCTTAAGCTCTTCTCCCTCTTTTGGTCGCAATATGTAGGTGCCCTCCTTGACTATTTTGGTGACCTCATATGGACCCTCCCATTTCGGGGACAGCTTGTTGAAACCAGGTTGGGTCCCTTGGACCTCTACGCTTCTGAGTACCCAATCTCCAACTGAAAAACTCCTCCTATTTACTCTCTTGTCGTGGTGCTTCTTCGCTTTCTGCTTGTAGTTTACCATTTTTTCATATGCCCGCATTCTCTTTCCTTCGAGATCGTCCAGGTCACACCTTCTGTTTGCCTCGTTTTGAGACTCGTCGAAGTACGTGACTCTGTACGAGGGTAGGGCAACCTCAACTGGAGCCATTGCCTCTGACCCATACGTGAGCGAGAAAGGAGTTTCTCCTGTAGAATTCCTTGTAGTTGTGCGGACAACCCATAATGCGGTCTGGAGCTCGTCCAACCATCGTCCTCCTCGCCCCTCCAAATTTTTCTTTAGGGCGGTTAGGACTAGCTTGTTTGCGGCCTCAGCTTGGCCGTTTCCCTGAGGATAGGCAACTGCGGACTTACGGTGTTGCACCTTCATTCTCACACATTCAGCAGTGAATTTCGCAGAGAATTGGGTGCCATTGTCTGAAATAATTGCTCGGGGAACCCCAAATCGACAATAGATGTGATCGTGGACAAAATTGATTGTATTCTCCTCGGAGATAGTGGCTAAGCCCTTGGCTTCCGTCCACTTGGTAAAGTAATCCACGGCCACCACAGCATACTTAATGTTTCCCCTAGCAGTTGGGAATGGTCCAATGAGATCAATCCCCCACGTATCAAACGGCCACGATGGTACGACCAAAGTTGCTCTGTTGATGGTAGTGTGGGGATATCTGCAAATCTCTGGCACTTATCACACTTTCTCACATACTCCTGTGCATCCCTTCTCATTGTGGGCCAAAAGAATCCTTGGAATTTGATCTTGTCTGAGAGGGTGCGAGCACCTGGATGTCCGCCACAAACTCCTTCATGGACCTCATAGAGTAAGTTGGTGACCATGTGAGTTTTGACACATCTTAGCAAAGGCTTGGTGAATGATCGTCGAAAAAGTACCCCATCGAGGACGAGGTATTTCGCGGACACCGTTCTGATGGCTCTAGCTTTTACCGGGTCCTCGGGGAGGGTTTGCTTCTCGATGTAATCCTTCATCTCATCTACCCAGTCCCTTACTTGATCCTCAATATTGTTTATCTGAATCCGATCTATAGCAGGCCTCTCTGTGAATTCAATCTGGCAATCTGCCTCCAACTCATCAATTTCTTGATCTGTTATTCTGGAGAGGAGTTCTGCTTCCACATTATCCTCTCTCATGACTTGGTTCAGCTCATAGTAGGTGAAATTTTTTATGAGGGTTTTTGCAAGTCCACAATACTGAGTTAGTACTGGGTTGATAGTATCATACTCCCCCCTAATCTGATTAACTATGAACTGAGAGTCACTATTGATCTCTATATTCTGAACTCCCAAGTCTCTTGCCAATTCCATGCCTGCTATAATCGCTTCATACTCAGCCTGATTGTTAGATGCCTCGAACTTGAATCTTAAGGCCCTCTTGAATTTCTGCCCGCAGGGTGCGATCAAAAGTATGCCCGCGCCACTAATCAACTTGCTCGCTGAGCCGTCCACGTATAAAATCCATACCTCCTCTGGACGCTCCCTTGGCCGTATGATTTCTGTGCTCGGGCCGCTTGGGACTTCTTCAGATTCTGCCCGCTTTCTTTTTCCCAGGTCGCTGTCCGCCATTTTGAATGATGATTCTACCACAAAATCTACCAAGGCCTGCGCTTTGATTGTCTTTCTCGGGGAGTAGGTGATCTGGAACTCAGTGAGCTCGATAGACCAAGCTAGCATTCTCCCCGAGGACTCTGGTTTGTGTAAAACCTTTCTAAGCGGGGCCTCAGTCAGTACAGTTATAGGGTGTGCAGAAAAGTAGGCTCTTAATTTTCGAGCAGATACAAGCAAGGCGTAAGCTAACTTCTCTATATTAAGATAACGCCCTTCTACGGCGGACAACGCCTTAGATACATAATAAACTGGTTTTTGGGAGTTATTATCCTCCCTTACAAGAACAGCAGCCACGCGTATCGATCTTGCTAAAAACGTAAAAGCTCTTCCCGGCACCGGCCGCCGAGTGTAGGTGGCTGCCCGAGGTATGTTTTGACTTCCTCAAAAACTTGATGGCACTCAGTGCTCCATGTAAATTCATCAGCTCTCTTCCCCCCTTTGAGAGTTTTGAAGAAGGGGAGGCATCTCTCTGCTGACCGCGAGATGAAGCGGCCAAGTGCGGTGATGCGACCATTGAGCTTTTGGACATCCTTCACGCAAGCAGGAGGTTTCATGTCCAATAGGGCTTGGATTTTTACTGGATTAGCCTCTATCCCTCTTTGATTGACCATGAATCCGAGGAACTTGCCCGCCTTGACCCCAAAAGCGCACTTAAGGGGGTTTAGCTTCATGTTATTGCGGCGCAAGTTTTTGAAGGTTTCTTCCACGTCGAGCTCGTGGGAGTTTTCCTTAGTCTTTATAACCATATCGTCAATGTAGGCCTCAAGATTTCTGCCTAGTTGGTTTTTGAAGACCAGATTGACCATTCTTTGATAGGTGGCTCCTGCGTTTTTCAGCCCAAAGGGCATCATTTTGTAGCAGTAAGTCTTGCCCGCAGCGATGAAAGCTACAGAGCGGACATCTTCAGGAGCCATTTGGATCTGATGGTAGCCGGAGTATGCATCAATGAAGCTTAATACTCTGTGGCCAGCTATAGAGTCCACCAATCTGTCAATGCGAGGAAGAGGGAAACAATCCTTGGGACATGCCTTGTTGAGATCAGTGAAATCAACACACATCCTCCATTTGCCGTTGGATTTTTTGACCATTACCACATTGGCCAGCCATTTGGGGTAGGAAATCTCCTTAATTATCCCCGCTTTTAACAATTTTTCCACCTCTTCCTTGATCGCAATTTCTTTTTCCGGGGAGAAGTATCTTGATTTCTGGTGAATGTTCTTGAAGGATGGGTCATCATTGATTTTGTGGAGGATCACGTCCTCGCTGATTCCCAGCATATCTTCCACCCTCCAAGCGAACACATCACAATTTGCCCTTAAGAATTCGATCAGGATTCTTCTCTCCTCTTGTGAATCTCCAACCTTAACTGTTTGCTCGGGGAAGTGGGGATTGATTACCACCTCCTCGAGCTCGTCGTTAGGTTGGAGGTCGCTGATTTCACGGTTGTGCAAGGAGTCAATGATTATGGTTGGGGGGTTGACCTGAGCTCCAGTCAGTGTTGCCATAGAGTATATGATATCGCGGTCAATCTCCCCCTCTATTCCCCGATCAATATAACCTCCCTCAATAGGGGCCAATTGCTTCGATTTTCTGCTCGTCTTGAGCTCCACCTTCGTGGAATGGAAAGAAAGCATGCCAATTGGTATGGGTGCCGGCGGGAGTGCAAGGGTTTTTCCCTTTTTTGATTTGTCCTCGCCTTTTCCCTCTTTCGACTTGTCCTCACCCTCCATCTGTGGGCAGGATGCTTGGCCTTTTTGTTCTTTCCTTATTTCCTCAAGTGCTCGGAGGAATCTCCCGGGCTGGTTCTTGATGGTAGCAACCCCGCCCGGGGTGTTAAATTTCACCCTTTGGTGGGGAACGGACGCAACTATTCCCAATTCGGCCTGAGCAGTTACGCCGAGAATGGCATTGTACTGGGAAGGAAGATCGACCACCATGAAAGTTATCTTGGCCGTCTTCTGCATGGGCTTTTCCCCAATAGTTACGTCAAACACAATCGTCCCCTTTACCCTTACGGCGTGATTTGTGAAGCCCTCAAGCATGCCCGCATATGGAAAAAGATGCGCTTCAGTCATTCTCATTCCTACCAACGTATGGTAGTAGAGTATATCGCGGGCAGCTCCAGTATCTATCAACACTCGGCCTATGTTTGCCCGGTTGATTCTCATTCTGAGGGTGAGAGGCTGAGTGGAATGAAAAAGGGTGGAGGCAAGTTTTTTTTTTTTTTTTTTTTTTTTTTTTATATATTGCGGGGATGGAGAAAACCTTCTCTAATGTCCGGATTTGGAGGGAGAGCTGTTTGTTGGAGGGAGGTTCCTCTCCGATAAAATTTATATTGTAGTCTCCGTCGTCATCCTCAAAATTGTCTCTTTTCACCCTCTCGGGACCACGAGGGTTTCGTGCCCGCTGCTGGTTATTATTGGGGGCTTGGTTGTTTCCCTTGATCCATCTGGTTAGTTCCCCATCATTGATTCTCTCTCGTGAATTATTCTCTTTAGCCGGGAAGCAGCCCCCGTTCCGTGCCCGTGATCATTATGGTATTCGCGTAACTTTGTCCTACTCCTCTCATTTGGTTTTCGAGCATGGGGGAGGAGGAGGAAAGTCCGATGCCCTCATCATCCTTTGCTCTTGGCTCGGTGAGCTCAGTGTAGACTGTTTCCGCAACTTTTTTCCGGAGCTTGTCCGACCCACGGCCTCTGTTCTTGCCCTGGTTGTTAACGCGGGCATCCTCTGGGGTGGTCTCCTGAACTTGGCTTATTCTTTCCTTGGCTGAAGCTCGGGGAGCGGGCATACTGCTCTCCTCGGCAGAGGCAATGGCAGAAGCCCTTTCATACATCTCCTCCACTGTTTTTGGTTGGCTGGAGGCGAAATTCAATTTCAGGAAGGAGGAGGTGAGGCCTCCCTCAAAGCAAAGTCTAATATCCCCCTCTTCCAGATCCACTATCTCCTCGCTCACCTTTCTGAAGCGAGCAATGTAATCTTTTGTGGATTCAGTGGGGGCCTGCTTGACACGGACAAGATCTGTCTTTGGTCTAGCGGGCACCCCGGCTCCAGCAAAGGCATTAAGGAAAATGTTCCTGAAGTGGCTGAAAGAGTTGATGGAGCGGGGTTTGAGAGCCAGCATCCAGGATAGGGTCTTGCCCGTGAAAGTGGCAGCTAAGGCTTTGCACATTACGGATTCGTCCGCGAAGAATAATGCCATTTAGCCCTCAAATCGACCCATGTGGCTCCTCGCGTTCTTGGAACCATCATATGTATCCATCTGGGGGGGCTTCCCCTTCTGGATAGGTGCTCGCGCGATCTTGTCGCTGAAGGCATCCATTGTGCGACCACATTTTTGGGCGGCCTTCTGATGGGTTTCCCACATCTTTTGCATGAAATCAACGAACTCAGGGTTCTTGTAACGACCCTAACCCTAGGCACTATTTTAGTATAATATTATATGTTTTTAATATTAATGTTAACTTTATATGTTTACTTTATATCTTTGACTTCTTATATTAGGATGAAATGTTTGGAAAATAAAATAATGTTCTAAAGGGAAATATAAAAATAGAAAATAAATAAAGTGTGAAAGGAGATTAAAGTATGTGGGATAAAGTATTTGAGTAGGATGAAATGACTTGGAAGACTTAGTTATATTTTTGGTGAAAGCCTTTGAATTTAAAGGGGGGACCATATCCCTTAAAATCCTCCCCTTTTCCCCTTTTAAGTCAAGACAACCATACCTCTCCCTCACTCTCCCCCCATGATCCGCCCCCCCCCCCCTCTCCCTTTACCACTTTTATACTCCATCCTCCTTCTTCTTCTTCTTCATTTTATTTTCTTTACAAAATTCCATGGAAATCCCACCCTTGAAAGCCTCATTTCCTAAGCTCCTAGAGAAGGCAATTCTCCACCATTTTTGGATCCGAGAGTACTTTTGTAATCGGGAGACCAAGAGGAGTTCATCAAGCTAAGAAAGTCCTAAATCCATCTCCTATTCTAAAGTGAGTTATTATGACCCTTCTCTTCTCTAAATGTTCATGAGATATTATTGTTATTATTGTTGTTATAATGTTTATTGGATGCTTTGGGAACTTTCTTGAATTGGAGAAATTGGTTAAGGAAATAAGAAAATATTGTTGTTCTTGGAAGTGTTAAAGAATGGAAGAAATGGGTGGAGTTAAATCTAGAGAATGAAACTTGAAATGGGTTAGTTAAATGGGAGAAGTTAGTTTAAAGGAATAAACTTGAAATGTGTTGGTGAAGGGGTTGGAAATCTTGTGGGAATAATCTAGGTTATGTTATTTGGGTTAATTAAATTAAGAAGTTTAGACTTGGAATGAGATAGGGAAATGAGTAGAGATTCAAAGGATAAATGAGATAAGATTAAATCATTTTGGGTTATATAAATTAGTATGAGTGTTATGAGGTTAGTAAGCCCCTAAGTTAACTAAATTTGGGTATACTTGGGTTTGGATTTAATGTAACTGAAATCTGAGAAAAATCGCCTCTTGGGCGGTCGCCCATGGGAGATGGGCGGTCGCCCATGACCACAGAAAAGACCCATCATTTTACCCTTGCTTGGGCGGTCGCCCATACCCCTTTGGGCGGTCGCCCATGTCGTCAGAAAGTTTTCCGGTTTCCTTTCTTTGCTGAATTCTTACTAGCAACCTCCTAGCATGATCCTTAACGAATGTAAAGTAGTGGAACCTAACCTTTCCTAATATGAATTTGATCCTTTTAATCTAGGTTAAAGTAGATTACTTGGGCCACTTAATAACACCTTAAATGGGTTAAATTGGAACTACGGAAGCATTCTATCTCCGACTTAGAAATCATTTGGCAGTTTATTAAAGGTGACTCCAACTTGGGAGAGTTAACTTGGATCCTTATAGAGATCATATATTGTCGTATAATGACCTAGTAGGATGGGTTGGAGATATCTCATCATCTTACTTGAGTACCTATTCATGATTTGTATTATGCTTAGTGTATTATATAAATGCTGCACTCTGATTATTGGTTGAACATGAGTATATTTTACCATGTGACTATATTGCTTATTTATGCATAGTATGTTAAAGAAATGTTGCACTATGATGTTGGTTGAGCATGAGTATATTTTACCATGTTGCTATGTTGTTTATCCCCTTTGTGGATTTATTCAAGTATCTATTATGTGCTTGATAATGTGTGAGTCAGCTGACATTTCACTACAAGAAACGTCATCATTAGGGTCGGCCCGTCACCGTCCCTAAAAGTCGATTTGCCGTCCCTAATAGTTTTAAGGTCGGCCTTAAGGACGGGACTTTGGGGTCCGGAATAACAGGCGACTCTAAAACTCTGGGACCCCCGTCACCGTCCCTAATAATGTATTAAAGACGGCATGCTTTGGTCCTTAAAAGTAATTTAGCGGGAATATTTTTGGAGCCAATTTTTTTTTGGACGAGTTAATAGGGTCGGACTTGCCGACCCTAATATTAATTTAGCGCCAATTTATTTTTTTTTCGAAAAATTATTAGGGACATGCGTCGCCGACCCTAATGTAATTTTGCGCCAAAATATAATTTTGGAGGGAAAGATTTAAGGTCGACTTTCAACGACAATTTTGGAGGGAAAGATTTAAGGTCGGCTTTCAATGACCCAAACAAGCTTGTATCCCAAAATACCTAAATCTTAACCCATCAATATTAACTACTCCATTCGTATAAAAATGAAATGAATGTTCATCAACTAACTCTTTCATATAAGAGCATTGACCAGCTAAATAAATGTATTATGGTACACATTTGAAGTTACACAAAACAAAGAGATAATCTTATGACCAAAAAGAGAGGAAAATTAACTATATCTATCTAGCCGCCGAAAAGATACCCAGCTGCTGCTTCTTCATTACCATCAAAACACTTGAGAGCGTGTACAACTGCTTCTCTTCCGAACCCCAATTCTATAAGCTTTGTTCATTTTTATCCATGGATTGAATGGAGCTTCCTCTTGCCACAATCTTACAAATACTAAAGTGATCCAATTACAATGTCTTATCTGCAATCCAAGTAAACTCAAACCCTGTCCCCACACTGATCGAAAGGCAAAAGAGCAAAACACACCAAATAAACCAAAGCATAAGAAAGATGTATATATTTCAATGCACAAATAGCTCAAACGTAGCTACGTACCTGCTTATCCAACCAGACAAGATATTGCACAACAGCAGCACCATCCCGAATGTGTGCATTTTTCATTCCTTCCAACTCAACAGGGTTCTGGAAAGTGAAATGGTCAGTCATGGAAAAGCAAAAATCAACTAGGCAAAGACAATAAAAGTACCGCTGCAAACTAGCAAATCAATCAGAAGTGGGGTGCTTAGAGTTGAAGGGAAACCCCGAGCAAACAAAACAATGCACCAAAGTCCATTTCAAAGAAAGAAAAGCAATACTCCCAACAACAGGGAGATGAAAAGAGATTATGCTTAAAGAGCTATACAAGGACAGTCCAATGTCATCTTACTGTGTTCTCTCTTTTCAAACAAAGTTTTGCAGCCTTTAATTTTAGTACCAGCTCAATAGTTATATTTCATAAATTGTTACAAACCTATATGAGTAAGATTTTTTTTATTTTTTATTTTTGATAGGAATGTAAAGTAAGAATTAATGCAGGAAAAAAAAAGACTGGCCTGCTCGCAGACAGGAAATAGAACACTTTTCTAAATTGTGAACTTCAGAGATGTGCTCAAATATAGAACTCATCAATTAAGAGAATTTAAGGCACAATACTTGGGACCACGACAGTTAATAAAAGCATGGGAGTCTTGATACATAAATTGTTAACGACACACTAATAGGACATATCTTACTTGGGCTCCTGAGCTGGAAGCTTCTTTCGAGAACTTCTCGTCCATAAAAGTACGCGGTATGTCTTTCTCTGAGAATTTCAAGACGGTGATGATGTCAAAGCTTCAGAGATTGATTCAAATATATAAAATAAACATTTTAAACGAGCAAAATAATTAATGACACTCGAGTAAAAGTAAAAGTAGGAAACAAATTTA
Organism: Adenophora triphylla var. japonica; assembly: GCA_022495995.1. Lineage (NCBI taxonomy): Eukaryota > Viridiplantae > Streptophyta > Magnoliopsida > Asterales > Campanulaceae > Adenophora > Adenophora triphylla. The sequence continues at coordinate 136,195 of JAFEMH010003767.1, forward strand.
AATAGTAACCTTGCAAAAATGGTAAAGCGACCTCTCCTCCACCAACTCTTAAAACGTTCTCTTTCAAATCAATCATGCACGGTGGAATGTGGCTATATTGAAGATCTTAACCAAATTTAAATAGTAAGCATGGATCAAAAATGCTATGAACAAATGGAAGTACCTGGTGCTTACGAAGCATATCCAGGCATCAAATTTGTAAGTAAAGCATTATCATTCCCCTCTTCGCTTAAAGATTAATGCAGCTCTTTCTTGAGGTCGTCCCAGTCTTTGTTTCAAATATATTCAGATTCTCAGAAGATAACTTGGTCCATCTAATAACATTCAACAGACCATTTACATACTCACAAAAAGTCCAAGAGGCAAATATATGGCAAGATTCACCACTAACTCATCGCTTATTGGTGGTAAAGTTAGATATGAACATGTTATGCAATTAATTAGTAATTAAAAGTGGCTTTTCTAAAGGTGCAACACTACCAAATAATGTGCAAACTTTTTGTAGTTCTAAAATTTGTAATCATAAGTAGTTGAACATTTAAGTCTGTTAGTTAACATGAATTGGCTTAGAAATGGATCTAAATTACCTTCAAGCGCTTTTCTAACTGTAAGCGCCATGTGAGCTCTTCTACCTGTTTTTCGAGTTTATCTTTTGCTTGTTGAAGGGCACCTGTTTCTCTTGCTGCCTATAAATGCAGAAATGGCCAACAGGAATTCAAATATGAGTGGCTTGAAATTTTGTATGTGTGTGTGTGTGTGAGAGAGAGAGATAGAGAGAGAGAGAAAGAAAGAGATGGTTTTCACTTTTCAAGTAGATATGAATCACATATTGACAATGGCATGCAGTACATATACTATGCAGTGTAAGTAGCATGGGCTATTCCCTGATAACATCATGTAGTTTATTTATATATGCTTCTCTACTTTGGTGTCTAATATTATGGTATACTTGTGAATAACATTAAAGAAGCCATCTGGTGTGGAATCATTTGAATATTTCATAAAGTTGAATAGGCATTCATCTCACCTTTAACACCATGGAGGCATCAGTAGAGTTAAGGTTATTTTGTAGCGAACAAAAGACGAGATAAGGGAACACCAAACACATACTGTAAATGAAGCTAAAAGCCTGACTATTCCGATTAGATTCACAAACTTTCCACTAGCAATTATGATCCAAGAAAATGAAGCAAATTAAATTATATGATCAATTTGAATTTCTCTATGCATCAGAAGACCAGCCTTACCATCTTTAGTTTCCGAAGCTCTTTCCTAGCAACTCTACCCCTCCATCTACATTGAGTAAGAACTGTTGCCCACTTCAGTTTCTTATAGTATGAAACTGCTCTATAACCACGCCAATGGGCCTGCAAGTAGCAAGTTAAAATTAGAACACAAAAGGCGATACTGCAAGCAAGATAAGAAGACCAGGTGCGAACACATGTATACCGATTCTTGCTTTAGTTTGCTTTCGAATCGAATTTGATGCCTTGATCGCCAAACACCTAACGCATAAAGAATAATTGCTTGTAATATAGGAGCATTTAGGATAGTCCACCAAGATACCTAGGGGAACAAAGAATACGCTTTAAGAAAACATTTCAAGAAACAAAGTTTTTCTGAAAGACAAACCTCTGCATAAAGATTGTAAGGAAACTGCTGCCTGTAGCAAAGAAACAAAATATTTCCTAGTTATATGAGTTCTAATCTTCCTTTGAATAATCGATCTAAGCAACTAGATTAGCAATTGAAAGGCCATCAACACTAAATATCTATCAATCAGTAACATATCTCAAAACCCTAAAATTTGAAATTCAAGACGATTAGCAATTGACAGACCTGACCGATCGAGCCAGCACCTGTGAACTCATCGGTAATCTTACCAGCGGTTCCTTTAGGAGGACCAATGGGAGAAGAGGAAGGTGTGGTGGTGGCGGCGGCGGCAGAGGTAGCATAGTTGACGACGCGGTTGAGGAAGTAGCCAGCAGGAGAAGGGGTGTTGGAGGATCGGGAGGGGTTTCTAGGGTTTGTGAATGGGTATCTAGATGGAGGACGACGAAGTGGAGCGCGGAGGAGAGAGGCTAAGAGCCTCCGGGAAGACATTGTTGGCGATTGCAGAGAACGGCAATTAAACCTAGAAAACGATAGGGGTGTAGAGGGAAGGTGCGGGAGAAGTGATAGTGGGCGTAAGAGTAGGGAGGTTTTGAGGGGGGGTGTTTTTTTTTCTTTTAATTTCATTTATTAGCTGATTAATTTTTAGAGACCCAATTTGCCGTCCTATCAATTTCGATGGTGTAAGGCTGACTTATTAAGTAGGTAATAGGGACTAGAGAATTTCCCCGACCCAAAAAATCCAGTCCCTAATAATGACTTTTTTTGTAGTGTTTGGGGGTATAACATAATACGATCATTTATGGAAGTGTGACCTAATGTGATCGGATTATGTTATATCTGTGGCCGTCCCCTCCCGCGTGGCCACGGGATGGGGTATAGCATCTGTATTGAGCCAAAAGCCTTCTGCAGTTGCTACTGTCTTATTTGGTTCCCTGAAAAACGGGTCTTATAAGACGTGAGTATTGCTTAAGCAGCTCACTGTAAGATTGGAGTATTATTATACCCAATGTTGTACGACTAATGTTCAGACGGGAAAAGGTAAACCAAGGTAATGTAAGGTGTTTACAGCTTTTCCAATGTGTTATATGCGACTTGTTATGTGTTGCATCTTATATGGCATATTGCTGCATTCATAATAGCTTGCTGAGATTTATTCTCACCCCTCTCCCTTTACTGTTTTTAGATTCCGAGACAGATGGACCGGCCAAGTAAGGGCGGTGAGGAGTTTGGAAGTTATATTTTGGGAATTGTCGGGGTATGATTAGGTTGGTATAGAAAGTGTACTTTGGTATAAATCATTTACGGATTTGTATTATTAAATCTTCATTTTATGTTATAACCGATGCCTTTTTGTAACTAAAACAGTTTCTTACTTTCTAAGTTAGTCAATTATTTCTCCATTGTGAAAAGGTGTAGATTTATTTTGAAATGGTTATAATAATTGTATTTATTTTTGAAGGTTAAATAAAGGTTTTAAAAGTTTAGGAAATTTGGGTTAGTTTGAGGACGCTCCAGCTTGGGACACGTGTAGGTTCCGGGTCGGGGTCCTCACAGTTGGTATCAGAGCTCGGTTAGAGTTCTCGGGTAGAGTCTAGCTGAGTGAGAGTGTGCGATAACTTACGTCGAGAGTTTAATGCGGGAATTTGTTCAAAGACGAGAAAATGATATTGACCAACCAAGGAATCAAGGAAAGGTGAGTTATGGAAAGATAGATTCCTCCACCATCATTTGAGATATTTTATCTGTCTCAGGAGTTAGGGTTCATACTTTTATAAATCCTCGTACATTCGTTCTCATGTGGCATTACATTTCATCTTTATTTGCATAATTGGCCTAAAAGTTGCCTTATGTGTTGAAGGTTCTGCTCCTATGGGAGAGTACCTCGAATCATTCTTGTTTATCATAGTAGTTGTGACTAAGTGGGCATGGATTGCCGGTGGATATGGTAGATATACGGCAACCCGTGAATTATTGTTATATTGACACAGAAATATTTGAGTAGTTGTTGTATTTGGGGAGGACTGTCGCAAGAAGCGAGTCTCCTTATCTATGTTTGATTTGCCTCCGCGTGTGGTTGAGGCGGATAAGTCATTAATTGCCATTATGTCATATATGCGTAAATGTCGAAAGTAGGACCTAAGGAATGTGGAGGTTATGTGTTATATTTAAGTAAAAGAACCTTGAGTTATCTCATGTACGATGGTAAATGAATTTGTGAACTCTTAGTTGAGGTTAGGTATATGGCCTAATTAAGAGTGGTTTATGGTTGTATAATTGCATGATTAGTTATTCATTGGTGTCTCATGGTGGAGACTAGATATATGAGACTAGTATTGAAAGTGATAGTCTAAGTTGGATTATATGGGTTATAAAATATCGCGAGTCCGAGATCTTATGGAACTGACATATATTTGCCTTATGTGCTATAAGTTTATTCTCTAAGGAGAGATTGATTGAATTCTTGCTACTAATTTGAATAGGAAATCATATATTTTTGTAAGTGATATCACCCTATAAGTTGACTAAGTAGTGTTTTTCATGTGAGTTTCAAAAATGGGTTTTCATCAGGTATCATACAGGATATTGAAGCTTTGAGTTGATATAAGGTACTATTTTAGTATTCGGATTCCTAGATAGAGGACACTATTTGGGATGACAGACTTGATGATTCACCTTGGAAAAGTATTTGATAAAGAAGATAATTAGCTTAGCGACTCTCCGTATGGATAAATTAGTACTATATTTAGAAAAGATGATACTTGGTGGTTATTTATAGATTATAGAGATATCAAATTGGTAACTGTAGGCAATAAGTATTCGTTATCACTTGTTGATAATTTGCATGACTGATTTTAGAAACTAGTAGGATACTCAATGGTTATTAGTTGAATTTCGGATGTTACAATTACAGTGAAAATTTGTTCTAAGGATATACTTAAGACAACATTTGTATTTAAAATGACCGTTTTGAATTGTGGTTGTGTATTAGTTATGGAGGGATAAACAGGGTAAATGTGAAGAAGTACAATAGATGTAGTTATGGGTAACTTATAGGGCCAATCAAATGAAAGTGTGTTTTTGTTTTTATGGGATGAATTTGGACCATTGGATGTGATGCATTTAATGGTGAAGATGTTGCTTGGATAATGATCCATGTGAATATTTGAAAAATGAAATTTTTGTTTTTCCCACCATATCTAAATTTAAATATTTTTTGTGTTTCCCACATAGATGTATCCTACATTTTTCAAATCTTTCTTCCACTATAAATAGATGATTCATCTTCATTGTTTTTCAAGTTCCTTTGGGACCTCTCTTAGTGAGAGGACTTTTAAAGGGACTTCCTCTTTCTTATTTATTATTTTATATATATATAAATAATATATATTTATATATATTTATATTTATATATATATATATATATATATATATATATATATATATATATATATATATATATATATATATATATATAAAGTAAAAAAGGATTATTTGAGAAAAAATTCGGGGAAATGGTGGTTATTTTAATTACCTGAAGTTGTTCAATTAATTGTAAGATGAGTTAAATTGTGGTCAATATTCCACTTAACGAAAAATAAATAAAAATGATTGTAAAATAAATTGTTTGAAAGTGGCATCATGGCTGAGTCACAAGCACTGACCTTGTTCAAAAGAATAATCACATAAGCCCTTCTTTATCAACAATCTAATTCAATTCAATCCAACAATATAATACTATTTCTCTCTCTTTCACATATATCATCTACAATCCAAACCAATCTTTTTCATTTTTTAACTTTATTCACAATCCAATCCAACCAACCAACCCAACTCAAATATCATTTATTCTTTATTTTTTATTACATATATTATCAATCTCATTTTTTCTTATTTTTTGTCTTGTAATAAATTTATATAATATTTTATATTACTAAATTTATATAATTATTATACAAAAATACGATATATAGTTAAAAAGAGAATTTTAGATTGTGCTTCAAATTCAATAAATTTGGTCTCTATTTATAGAGGATAAAAAAATAAAAAAATTGATATTTTTTATTTTTTATTTTAATAAATTTTTAATATAATTAAAAATAATTTAAGTTAAAAGTGAAAAAGTATATTTTGAAAAATCCACCAACCAATGGTTGGTGGACATGTGTCCCATGGTTGAAAAAGTTGGATCACAATCTAGGATTGTTTCACCAATCAGATCGGCAATCCTTAGTAATTTTTTATTTTTTTTTAAAACAAGTTTCTTGTCTTTTTGTGGCCAATCTTGGCATGAGATCACCGATAAACGAGAAATTTAGCTTTAATCGCTAGGAATCTATCAAAAGTCAACGATAATTTGAAAATTAAGATAGTGTTGTGTTACGAGCGTAGATAATTAGGTAGAAAAAAGAAAGTGCGATAAAAAATAATTAGTGGATAATTGTTGTAATTGTGATATGTGGACCCACAAATAAAGAAATAATAAAAAATTTCATTTTTAGATTTTAAATTTTTGAGCGAAACAACACTTTGAAAAAAATTGAACTTTCATGTGAAATAGATAAAGTATTTGATGCGGATGCATAATTACACTTAATAAATTATTGTCAATAATGAGACTGAACCCAAGAACTCGAAGTAAAAAATATAACCTTTTTCACTGAATCATAAATATCATATGTTTAATGATCACACTATTGATGTTGTCAGGATCTTCCTCAACAGCAACTTCACCATTGTAGTCTATCCACGATATCTCCGGCTCCTTCTTCTCCGACTGATCTGTACACAATAAACGTTAACTAAGCCGGGGGCGGCTCCGGCGTAAGCCCTTCCGGCGTGAGGATAAGTATTTGCTTGGAAGGAAGGTAAACAATATTGAAGGTGGTTGTGTGTGTATCAATGGACCTCCCTTGAAATGAAGCTTTCCCATTTTATTTATACTCCTCATCCTCGTGCCATGCATGTGACCTCCTCACATTTCATGCCTCCTACCACGTGTCAACATATCATTGGTCCTTTATAGAGTAAGCCCTCAACACGTGATCATCAATCCCAATGCATAACCGTCTAATGGGTCCCACTTGGTAGATATTTATATGCCGCCTCTGGTGAATGTCAACTGGAATCCCTCTCTCGCCGGATAAGGTCACTTACTATCATGTCTCGCCTTGCCATCATGTCTCGCGTTTAATCTTTATCGCCGGCTTTCCTCATAATATGTCGCCATTTTCTATCTTGATTCCCCCCTTCTTAAGGATATCAGCGGGATATTTCCCGTCTCGCCTCCCTACGATCCTCTTTGGGTCGCCTGTAATCTTATCTCCTTCTTGGGTCGTACCCCACTTTTGGGCCCACTGGTTACTCTCTCGCTAATATACTTGGGCCAGGCCCAACTGCTATTCTTAAACAGCATCAGAAGCCCCTAAGTTTATGGCGAGATTCATTTATGGTCTCGCCAAAAACTTTATGCTTATTGCCTCCTTATTCTTGCGACATATATATCCTTCTTCAAAAAGCTACCATTGTAAATCCCTCTCCATACACGTGTCCCTTAAGATTTAAACGAGCTGTCATTTGGGAATCGTGCCAAAATTGTGAGGGAAAATTCGAAAGTTTCTTTTTCCAAATGTCACATCAATCATTTCCTTAAAACCCTCTCTCTTATAAATACTCAAATCACCGCCCTCATTCCTCTTTCTTACCTTCTTCAACCTTGCTCAAGCATTCTTAAACTCCGGCGAACCTAAGATTCCTTCCGACTGTTTTCCTTCATCTTTCACCGTTCAACCACTGATTTCTTGCCCAAACTTGTTTCTTGGCCTCTATTCCTTTCATATTTACCCATTTTAGAAGTGATTTGGTGCATTATCCCTTAATCTCCAAGATTCAACCATTTGTCTCGGCGTGCGTTCATCTTTCCGGTGACGCTTCATCTTTCCGACCAAGATTACATTTTCGATCAGTAACTTTTCCAAAAACCCTTCGCATTCTTTAACCTTCACATTTTGATATTCCCCTTTTACCCTTCTCGTTTGAATTTTGCATTGCCTTTTATTCCACTAAAAATAATTTTCCCCACGTTGCCCCTCGTGGCGAGATACAAGAAGCTGTGCCAAGGTAGTTAGATATGGTCATTGTCGGGTTTCGGGCGACTTTTATAGACGTCTGCGAACTACTTGGGCGAGATTGCCCAAGGTCGACATAGTTAGGTTTTTAGTTGAACACCGGGTGGATCCTTCATCGATTGACTCCCTTGAATTCCAAGGCCATTTTTTCCTTCCTCTATCGGCCCCTATGTCGCACATTTTTCCTTCTAGCAATCAATTGGTTCGATTTATCAAAGATAAATATAATCCCCCTTTAAGCGACTCATCGAATCCCATTGCATCGGCGATCCTTTTTCCAAACGTAGAACACATTATAAATCAATCCTTTCTTCTTCTTCTTCCGGCTGAATCCCTGCGATATGGCTGGTCAAGCAACTTCTTCTCCCGCGGCGGCTTCCAACAATCCCCTCCCACCGGGTTCAAAATCTCGCTCTTCAAGAAGGTACATTCTTTACTAATCCCGCGCATGCCGAGGCGGGATCTTCCCTTGCACCCGACACGGACTCCACGATTCCCAACCCTATTGCGATTGGCATAGAACCTACCACATTGATAGCTCGGTATATCGCATTTCGACTATCGAGGAGATCTCTCCCTTGCCCACTTAAGAGAAATGAGGGAGGGCATAGTGATCTTTCCCTCTCAACTTAAAAGTGGTCTTAGGATCCCCTTTGATCCTTTTCTTTGTGAATTCTGTACAAAGCCCAAGCCATGATAACGAAATCCATCCAAATGCCATAAGGATAATAACTTCCTTCATCACCATTTGTCGCTCTTTGCGAAAAGAACCCTTGATCACAGCTCTCATTTCTTTATTCACTTGGTACAAACAAACCAACCAACTTTCCAACGACACCATGGAAACCCGCCTTTCCCTCCAATACCATAGGGGTCCCAAGATCCTTACTCCATTGCCTGCAAAGTTCATGATTGGATGGACGACCCTCTGCTTTGTTGTTTCTCGCGTCGGATGGTCTCATCCCGCCGACCTTCATCCTATCAATCCCCAAATCGAATCTAAAGAAGCTTCTACTATTGGCGACGCCCTTTGTGACGACATTCGTTCTTTGCTTGTTTTACCCGAGAACTCTGCTAATACTCCCGACCTCTTATTTCTTGGAGAGGTATTCTGCGGGATAGAGAATTATTAGATCAAGTTGGTCTTGCGGACAACTTGCCTAGGGTTCAACCCCGAGTGCCAATAAGCCATGTCTTCTTTGACGGATGGGAGCGACACTCGGGCAACAAGTATGCCCATGAATGCCAATCCTGCAAAGGCTCGCGTCATTGCACCGCCATGAATACCGCTCTTTGTATGTTTCCTTTTTAACCTTATCTTTTCTTTACTTTGATTCACACTTGAATTGCTTTAACTCTTGACTTCCTCTTGACTTCCTCCTGACTTCCTTTTATTTGATTTCAGATCATCGAGCTAAATCAATGGATAGTCGTCAAGCCGCCAATCTGGAGACGGACAAGAGAAGGAAACAACTGACCAATGCTCGCGGTGTTGCCCTTGCTCTTCTTACTGAAAACCTCCCTTTACCCATCTCTCGCGATGGAAAAGATACTGAAGAGATCGCTCTGGAAAGAGCCCAAAACACGGCTAAAAACAGAGCCAGGCCCACTAACCAGGCGGCACGAGCCAAGCGACAAAAAAGAGTCGCCTCTGTAACAACCACTGTCGCTCCAGCTCTTCAGGTAAACATCTCGCCAAACCCTGTCACTGATTCAGATCCTCCATCTACAGAAATTGATCTCCCCCCAACTTCTATTTTGCCAACCACTGAAAACAATGTTCCATCAACTGTTGCTCCGTCCACCGATGTCGCACCCGCGACTGAGAATATCGAAATTCTTATCTCCGATCCTGTCCCACCCAATTCTCCTTTTTTGGAAATTAATAATACTGAGCCCCAGCAATCTGAAATTCCTCCCTCTCGCGAGACGGAAATTTGCGACTTAACCATCATGTCTAGCTCTACTTCAACTCCTCCTGTTCCTAGCACTTCTTCCGCTCTTCCCTCTCCAAGTTGGCTGCAAGAGAACTTCTCTAAGCCCCTTGATTTTGTTGGGCTTTATGAACTTAGCAAAGAAATTGCCAAAGTCCCCCGCATAAAGGGGCTGATTGAAGAAACTAGGAGCGCGGAAGAGTATATGCTGGGTAGCTCGGCCTTAATTAGAGCTAGTGATCAAATACAAGTTCAGAATGTTGCCCGGATGGATTACGCTCATGCCTGCCGCCAGCCGGTTTCTATTTCTCATTGGTTAGTTTTTCTTTTCTTCCTTATCTTATCTTAACTTCATTCTCAACTGCTTTTTAACTTTTAATTGTTACCTTTTCCCAGTTAGGATCTTCTATCACAGGCATTAGTGAGGCAAACACTCGCCTAGAAAATGAGTCGGCCAGATTGAAACGCGACAAAGATGTCTTGAAGGGCAGGCTTACGAGGCGAGATGCTACAATTAAGAACTTGGAGAAAGAGCGAGACAAGCTTAAAACTGATCTGACAACTTCCCAAGATCAGCTCGATCATACTCTTTCTGACCTCAATACCGCTACTTCTAAAATCGCCGCGGCTACCACTGAGCTTGAAACCGCTAAAGAAAATGCCGCCAAGCTGAGAAGCGAGAATGAATCATTGAAGGAAACTCATGCGGCTGATACTCGATCTCTACAAGACGAGATTACTAAGCTGAAAGAGGAACTGACTGGGAGGAATGCCGAGATTATTGCTCTGAATGCTGATGTGGCTCAGCTGACTGACGACATTGCTGATATTGGGAACCAAACGTCCCTTCAAGTTATGAGAGCTGCAGCGGCTGATATCAACGACATTCCTGCCATCACAATGGAAAAACTTGCACACTGGGGCTCAGAGCCAATTTTTAGCGAGGTATGTCGCCGCGGTCATTTCATGGTTCCTTATACTCCTGAAGAGCTCAAAGATCTCGCCGACGAAGATGCCTTGCTGGGTAAGTCGCCATGGAGACCTCCCCCTGTTCAAGTTCCCAATGCCATTGCTTTGTGGGATAATCTTCTCGAACATAAACACAAGCAACTAGATGATGCCAAAACTCGCGCCTTAGCGACTTCAAGCTCTAGTCAAGTCATTCCGCCGACTGAACCCACTGTCTGATCTATTTCTTCTATGATACTTAACTTTCTTTTTGAACAATTTTTGTAGCTTGCCTTGGTGGCTAAACAATTTATTCTCTTTTCCTTTTGGGGCCTGCGTGCCTTTTGAACATTGTACATTTGCAGCCTTTGTGCTTGCCCCCTTTACTTTTATGCTTTACTTGTCTCGTCACTTATTGTTTTGATAGTTTATCAAAAATCTCTTTTGCATGACAAAAATTCTACACATATACTCCCATCGAAAAAGTGAAGTCGTCTTTAGGCGACTTTACTTATAATGCATATTGCGCGACTCATCTTGTCGCTGGCTCTAACCCTTTCTTAATCTTCCTTTGCTTCATACTTAAAATAATTTCCTTCTTTTTGCCTTATCTTTCCTTTATTATTTCAGCGAGAGAATGATATCTTTCATAGCGACTTATGTTTATGCTCTTAATGCGAGATAAACCTTTTCCTCATTCATAATTCAGAAACTTTCATTTTTATAATCCTTACTCTTACATTTTTCATCATCCATAAATTGACTCGCATCATTTATCACGACTTACATTGACTCGCAACATTTATAGTCCATGCCGACTTTCAACATTTATAGTCCGTGGAGCTTTCAACATTTATAGTCCGTCGACTTTCAACATTTATAGTCCGTCGACTTTCAACATTTATAGTCCGTCGACTTTCAACATTTATAGTCCGATCGACTTTCAACATTTATAGTCCGTCGACTTTCAACATTTATAGTCCGTCAACTTTCAACATTTATTTCAATAATTCATCAATTATTGTTTTGATAATTCATCAAAAACTCTTTGCCTTCTTACCTTTAGCGAGATATCACCATACACATATACTCCCATCGAAAAAGTGAAGTTGTCTTTAGGCAACTTTACTCTTAAGCGATTTATCTACCATGTTATTGGCGACTAATCATACATGACTATAAAATTTAATCCATGCAAGACACATACGAGGAATAAAATTTCATACTTTCATTGAATTAAAACAAGTTCAACATATATATCTTCTATTCGAATCATAAAACATATGGCTTTCCTTCATGATTAAAAAGTTTGTAGATTCATCAAAATGAATATGAAAAAACTTTCATAAGAATGAAATAAGTAAGTTACCCTCATTACTTCAATGGTAATATTTCTTTAAATGATCAACACTCCATGCATTCGGGACATCTTTGCCGCCTTCTTCTTTCAAGTGATAAGTCCCTTCTCGCACAATCTTAGCGATTTGGAATGGACCTTCCCATTTTGGATCTAGCTTGGCGAATCCCGCTGCTGCGCCTTTAACTTCACGGCTTCTCAACACCCAATCTCCCACATTGAATGACCTCTTCTTTACTCGCTTGTCGTGTTGTGCCTTCATCCTCTGCTTGTAATTAATCATCCTCATTCTCGCCCTAAGCCTCTTCTCATCACTCAGGTCTAGCTCGAAGCACCTTCTGTCGCCATTCCTTATCTCGTCATAATAAGTTACTCTATGGGTAGGCAAACCCATCTCAGCAGGAGCCATTGCTTCTGAGCCGTAAGTTAAAGCGAAGGCAGTCTCACCAGTTGATCCCTTCACTGTCGTTCTAACATACCATAAAGCTGTGGACAACTCTTCCAACCAAGCTCCTCCTCTCTTCTCTAAGTTCTTACACAAAATCTCCAGAACTTGCTTGTTAGCGGCCTCTACTTGTCCGTTGCATTGCGGCCTATACACTGCGGATTGCCAATGTTTGATATTCAAATTTTCGCAAAAACCGTGAAACTTTTTTCTAAATTGCGGCCCGTGATCAGAAATGATTGCCCGCGGCATTCCATGGCGACATAGGATTTCCTCCGTTACAAATCTGATAATCTGGTCTTCAGTGGTAGAAGTTAATGCTCTTGCCTCTGTCCATTTAGTGAAATAATCAACAGCTACCACCACCATCTGTGCTCCTCCTTTGGCCTTGGGGAAAGGTCCTATAAGGTCTATCCCCCACATATCAAAGGGCCACGCTGCTATAATTGGGGTCTGCTCAGTCGCTGGCTGCCTAGGAATGTTAGCATGTCGCTGGCACTGATCACATCTCCTCACATATTCCTCCGCATCTTTCTTCAATGTCGGCCAGTAATATCCAAGGAACATGATTTTACTAGCCAAAGTTCTTGCCCCTGGATGGCCTCCGCAAACGCCTTCATGTACTTCGAACAAGACATTATCCACCTTTCCTGGCTCCACACATCTCATCAACGGTCGCGAGAAAGACTTGCGGTATAAAATCCCATCCTGTACAGTAAACCTTGGCGACATTTTTCTTACAATCTTCGCCCTATCTTCTTCTTGAGGCAGCTCTTCCCTTTCCAAATAGTCTTTCATTTCGCATACCCAATCTTTTTCGCCCGCTTCAATTTCCATTATCAGCGGCCTTTCGAATGCCGGCTCTTCAATAAATTCCACTACCACCTTCTTGGGTAACTCCTCTATTTTGTCACAAGCGGCCTTGCTCAACATGTCGGCTCGCTCATTTTTCTCTCTATCAATCTGCACCAGTTCCCAATAATCAAAGCTCTGCAAAATTTGTTTTACCATTTCACAATATTTTGCCAAGATTGTACTCACTACTCCGTATCTACCCTTCACTTGGTTGACAATCAACTGAGAATCAGAATGGGCAACTATTTGCTTTACTCCAATATCTCGGCATAGCTCCAATCCCGCCACCAACGCCTCATATTCTGCCTGGTTGTTTGTCATATTAAACTTAAACCTCAGGGCCTTCTCGTACATGCAATCCTTTTCCGGCGAACTTAATGAAATCCCAGCTCCTCCTTTGTCTTTAGCTGAGGATCCATCAACAAACAGTTCCCAACACCCTTCTGGTCTTTCTCGCTCTTCTTCTATCTCAGGGTCCTGCGACTTAGCCTTCCTTTTCTTGGCCCCCTGAGTCTCTATCTCCTCCCTTTCATATGTAAATGAAGTTTCAAGAATAAAGTCCGCCAAAGCCTGCGCCTTAATCGCCTTTCTTGCCTCAAACTGAATATCAAACTCCGTTAATTCAATCGACCATTTTAAAAGCCTTCCCGCTGAGTCAGGCTGTTGTAAAATCTTCCTCAAGGGCGCGTTAGTCAACACAGTAACAGGATGAGATAAGAAATAAGCCCTTAACTTCCGCGTCGCAATCACCAAAGCATAAGCCAACTTTTCCGCATTAAAGTATCTCGCCTCTACTTCACTTAATGCCTTGGAAACATAATACACCGGCTTTTGCATGCCACCATCCTCCTTTATCAATACCGCTGCCACTGCCAAATCAGAAGCCGCCAAATAGACATATAACTGGTCTCCTTCTTCTGGGCTACATAGGATGGGCGGCTTTCCCAAATACTCCTTTACCTTTTGAAACGCTTCTTCACAATTTGCATCCCAAGAAAACCTTTGATCTCCTTTCAATACTTTGAAGAACGGCAAACATTTCTCAGCCGACCGCGACACAAATCGTCCCAGAGCTATCACCCTACCATTTAATCTCTGAATTTCTTGAATGGTCTTGGGCGACTTCATATCAATTAACGCCTGGATCTTCTCCGGATTTGCCTCTATCCCGCGGCGATTTACTAGAAATCCCAAAAACTTTCCCGCCGTAACTCCAAAGGTACACTTACTTGGATTAAGCTTCATGGAATTCCTTCTCAAATTCTCAAAAGTCTCCGTCATATCCGCCAAATGATCCTCCTTGGTTTTGATTACCATATCGTCAATATAAGCTTCGACATTCCTTCCAATCTGTGATTTAAAAATCTTGTTGACCATCCTTGGTATGTCGCCCCAAAGATTCTTCAAGCCGAAAGGCATCATTTTATAGCAAAAATTTCCAAGGGAGTTAAGAAAATTTGTTTTAGCCTTGTCTTCTTCAAGCATCTTGATCTGATGATACCCCGAGTAAGCATCAATAAAACTAAACACCTTGTGTCCCGCAATAGAGTCCACCAATCTATCAATCTTTGCAAAGGATAACAATCCTTGGGACATGCCGTATTCGGATCTGTGAAGTCTATGCACATCCTCCACTTTTGTTTGCCTTCAACACCATGATCGGCAAGCTAGCCAAACCGGATAAGTGATTTCTTCAATAATTCCCGCCTTTAATAACTTCTCCACTTCTCCAATCACCGCTTTCTCCTTCTCCGCCGACAGTATCTCACCTTCGCTTAAAAGGTTCTACATTTGGATCAGCATTTAAACAATGTAAGGCGACCTTCTCATCAACTCCGCACATATCCTCAGGTTTCCAAGCAAATACATCAATGTTATCTCGCAAAAAATCAATCAGCATATCTCGCTCATCCCTTTTCAATTGTTTCCCAATTTTAACTTTCTGCTCTGGGTATTCGTCATTCACAATCACTTCTTCCAATTCTTCGGCCGCCTGAATATCAGGCTCATCCCGTATTTGCAATGTATCTATTTCCATCTCAGCCGCCTTTCTCTTATCAGCACACCTCTTAACGCCCTTGTCGCTGCTCTCTCCCTTATTGTCTCGATCGCTCGACAAACCCTCTGGTGTTTCCATCTCCATTTCTTCATCATATTCCTCACTATCAGAATCTAGTATCTCCTCAATAAGGGGCTCCTTCATTTTGACAAATTCAGCAGACCTAGACCATGCCATTTCAGCTTGCATCACCATTAGCTCCATCAAATTTCCTTCTGATTTTCCCTCCACCATCTCTGTATCTCGCTCCTCATTTCTCGCACAACTTCATCTTCCGCCTTTTCTTCAATAACAATGATCGCCGACTTATTCTTCATGCTTTCGCTTCCTCCCAGCTCTCACACCCTCCTAAGTCGGTGATCATGTTAATTCTCGCATCTCGCACCACCATAGCTGTGGAGAGTGAACTTGTGCTAGCTCTTGCCGCCGTTTGCATCTCAATCTTCTTTTGAATCACCTCCTTAACTTCACTCTTCAAGCAAGCAATCCCTTTTGGAGTAGGGAATTTGACTCGCTGATGCGGGATAGAAACCACCATTTCAAAAGACTGCATAAAGGGGATACCTACAATAGCGTTGTATGGCGACACCAAATCAATAACCATAAATTCACGGTGCGAGTTCTCACCTTCTCATCTTCTCCTACCTCTACCGCCAAAGAAATCGTCCCCTTAACCCGCACGGTGTGGTTTGTAAATCCTTCCAAAAACCCTTATACGACACCAAATTGGCCTCTCGTATATCGCATCTTTTTAAAAGCATCATAATAGAGAATATTTCGGCTTGCTCCGTAATCTACTAAAACCCGATGCAAAATACTGTTCCCCGGGCGATTGAGATTACAATCGGTTGGCATCCATGACTCGGCGTTAGAGCCAACTCTCGCCTTGAAAACTGATCATCCTTTCTTCACCGGGTGGATAGGCGGGAATGTGACAAGTATGGGATAGCGACATAATCGATTGCTTAAGCAAGTAATGCTTGTGGGCTCGTGAATTACCAAAATTTCATTCCTGTTACCATTTCCTCCTTGAGCCGCCCCATTTGGCTCTTGCCATACATACTCTTGCAACTCACCCCTTTCAACCTTCTTTTGAATTACTCTTTTCAAATTATAACAATTGTCGGTCTCATGACCCCTGTCCCGATGATAATTACAATATTGATTCATGTCAATCCTCCCAAGATCATTCATTTCAAAAGGTGGTGGCAAATCAACAGCCCGCAGAATTTCACTTGGTGTAGCGGTCGGCCTTGTAAACCTTACAATCCTCCTTACTCCTCGACCTCCATTTTGCCCTCCATTGCGACCTCCACCGCGACCTCCCCCTCGCCGCCCAGGGATTCCCTCGACCTCCTTGTTGAGCGGCATTCCCTTCCTTGACATACTCAATCCTATCCTTAACACTTTTCTTCCCAGTGTTAGAAGCTCCTTCCTCAATATCCTCACCACCACAATACGCCTTGACCATTTCATGTAACTCGCTCAAAGTCGCAGGTAATCTCATCCTTAACTCCCTCCTGAATGATTCGGATAGCAGACCCGACATATACATCATTATAACATATTTGGGATCAATCTCGGCAATTTGATTGGCAATTAGCAAAAACCATTGGTGTAAGTAACAAGACCTTCTCCCGTCTTCTGTTTAATCCCAATCAACTCCTGCAGTACTACTGGTTGAGCTCCCACTGATCCAAATCTCGACAAAAACTTTCTCTTGAAGTCTTGGTACCCCAATATGGAATTAACAAAGCCGCCGCACAAACCAATCCAAAGCCCGAAGTTCCAAGGTGCTAGCAAAGTCTTACATAATAAAGCATCATCCTTTGTCAAAATCGCCATTGTGACCTCAAATCCCGCTACATGAGTTCTCGCTGGTGACTCCTGCATACTTGGATAGAGCGGGCAAACGAAAGTCCGGAGCCGGCTCGGCTTCCCGGATATATCTAGCAAACGGAGCGACAAAAGAGTCTTTCTCATTATCAACTACACCACCCCTTTCCGGCTCTGCCAATCTCCTTGCCATCTCGGCCATCTCGTTTCCCGAAACCGTCTTCTTCTCCAAAACGACTAACTCCTATACCCTTCCCTTTTTCTACCGACTTGGGTTTCTCGCAATCTTTGAAACTTCTCACCTCTTTCTCGCCATCTTCAAAGATCATTTGACGCAGATCACCATCTTCTTCTTCACAATAGAGGGACGACACTTGGGAAGTGTGTGGCCAATGATAAACTTTAATCTTTCTTCCATTTTCCATGTACTCTCCCGCTTTTCTTTTTTGTGCTCCTTCCATTCGCTTTTGCGACCCTTCTATTCTCGCTTCTACTTCTTTTGGCTTCTCAGGCTCTACTTCCTTTTCTTGCTCCTCATTTACTACAATTACCTCCTTATTTGCTCCCTTATCTCCCTCTAGCCATTTGTTAAAAATCCTGCCGGGATTGGAGTAGGTTTCTTCTTCATCGCCCTCAATCGCTTATTGTTTTCAATCAATTGCAAGATCAGAGTGTTATGGATCCTCAAACTTTCTTCCTCATTCTCTATTTCCTCCTCTTGTGGTGGCGGCATCACATTCCTCTCTCTCTCGTCACCCGTATCTCGCTCCACCTCTTCCGGGATTACTTGCTGCGAGGAAGAAGTATCTCTCGCTCCACCCATACCAATATTCCCAAACCCAGAAATTGGAGTAACAATGTTCCTTCCCGCTACAGTCTTCTGGCCCACTACCATATTCTTCTCTGGTGTTGACATTCTTTCCACTCACGTAATCACCTTTATGAACTTCAACAACGAAAACCTGCAAATCTTATGAAGATTTGAAGATCTTGCTCAAAAACCCAGAAACAACAACAATAAACCCAGTAATAAAACCTTTCTTCAACACCAAAACTTTCCACACCTTACCACCAAAAACACCCAAATCAAAACAACTTCACAAATTCTAACTTCAAACTTTCACAACCAAACCCAGATTTGAACAAACCTTAACAAACAATTTTGAATTCAACACAACTCCTACCAATACTCTAGAAAACAAGAACCTACACCAACTCAATTAAACCAAATTACCCTCTCCAAATATTCAACTCAAAAACACCAATTAATCTCAACAGCAAAAACAAACGCCACTCACTTCCACCGACAATAAAAAACAACAAAATTCCTCTTACAAATTGCCAATAACGTCACCTCCACCGGTAAATTCAATACTCCGCTTGAACCGTCCACTGCACGACCCACCTTCAAAATCTCAGAACAGAGCTCCCTCGATCTCACGCCACCGCCGACGAAGCTTCAATCCTTGAAGAGAAAACATGTCCCGGCAACGGAACCAATTGATGTTGCCAGGATCTTCCTCAACAGCAACTTCACCGTTGTAGTCTATCCACGATATCTCCGGCTCCTTCTTCTCCGACTGATCTGCACACAATAAACGTTAACTAAGCCGGGGGCGGCTCCGGCGTAAGCCCCTCCGGCGTGAGGATAAGTATTTGCTTGAAAGGAAGGTAAACAATATTGAAGGTGGTTGTGTGTGTATCAATGGACCTCCCTTGAAATGAAGCTTTCCCATTTTATTTATACTCCTCATCCTCGTGCCATGCATGTGACCTCCTCACATTTCATGCCTCCTACCACGTGTCAACATATCATTGGTCCTTTATAGAGTAAGCCCTCAACACGTGATCATCAATCCCAATGCATAACCGTCTAATGGGTCCCACTTGGTAGATATTTATATGCCGCCTCTGGTGAATGTCAACTGGAATCCCTCTCTCGCCGGATAAGGTCACTTACTATCATGTCTCGCCTTGCCATCATGTCTCGCGTTTAATCTTTATCGCCGGCTTTCCTCATAATATGTCGCCATTTTCTATCTTGATTCCCCCCTTCTTAAGGATATCAGCGGGATATTTCCCGTCTCGCCTCCCTACGATCCTCTTTGGGTCGCCTGTAATCTTATCTCCTTCTTGGGTCGTACCCCACTTTTGGGCCCACTGGTTACTCTCTCGCTAATATACTTGGGCCAGGCCCAACTGCTATTCTTAAACAGCATCAACTATGTATAAATATATACTCCCTCCGTCCCAATAAAAGCTTCACCAATTACCCAAAAGGGCGTCCCGTTAGAAGCTTCACCTTTCCTTTTTTGGACATAAAATATTATTATTTCCTCCACTCATTCTCTCTCCTACATTATTTTAATACTCACAACACCATTATAATTTATTATTCCCTCCACTAATTCTCTCTCCTATTTTCAAATTACACTCACAACATTTTTTTTCCCTCCCATTACCATAATTCCCGTGCCCAAGAAAAATGGTGAAGCAATTGGTGGGACGGAGGGAGTATACATAATTGCATATAAATTTTACAAGCAATTTATTTTTAATGATTTGAGAAATTAAGCGGGTATACTTGCACCCCAATCTTATTAGCTAGATCCGCCCCTGGAGATTAAGATTAGGGCGACTATGGCAACGCATGCATGCTGATTGTTGGGCTTGTAAAAAATTAGGCAAAATGTTTGCAAATAATAGCAAGAGATTCACAAGAACTGCTTTTCTTTTCGGAAAGCTCGTGGAATTAATTAGGGGGAGTATAATCTCCACATATCGATTGGCCCGTTAATGATCAACTAGTTTTACATCCGTGCATTAAATATACGGATAAATAAATTTTAAAAATTAACTAAAAAGATATAAAACTAATAATAATTTAAGAAAATACAATTTTAAAGATATTTATTTCAACATAAATATGTCATTGTATTAATCCAATAATATTATACATATAACTAATAAATTGAATTGTACATATTGAAATATTTATTAAAATACAAAATTATTAGTGAAATATTCACCTTTATTTTCAATATCAATATCATGTATCAAAGTATTAAAATGTTTATAAAGAAAGTGACATTAACATCACTTGATCACCTATTTTTTACAAAAATTGTCTTTTAAAAGAAAAAAATTATTTGATAAATTTGTGCTTTAAAGAACTAACTAACTAAATAAATAATTAGAGGAGGAGTATAATCTCCACATATCGATTGGCCCGTTAATGATCAATTATAACCGAAGATATATTTTTCAAAAACCAAATGGGGGAAATTAATGGTTTTTTTTTTTTTTCATTTTTATCCTTTAAACAAGGATCTAAACATGTTTTAATATTTTCATAAAGGTGACTCGAACTCGAGTCTTATGTTATCAATAGGTTACTGACTTTCTTTTCAATTAATGGATTTGGCACCACACAGGCCAAATGTTTGCTCATCCTTTCTGATGCGATTAAATTTAGCTACTAAATGTAAAATTCAGCTATAAAATATAATAGTGAATGTAATAACAAAATTTAAAGGTAATAAAATGCATACTCCCTCCGTCCCATAGATTTATGAACTTTTGGGTTTTGCACGGGGATTAAGGAGGAAATATTATATTGAAAGTGTTGTGAGTGTGAAAATAAAATAGGAGAGAGAATGAGTGGAGAGAATAGTAAATTATAATGGTGATGTGAGTATTAAAATAATGTAGGAGAGATAATGAGTGAAGGGAATAGTAAAGATTCCTTTCCATTTTGGGAAAGTTAGATATTATTGTGGGACGCCCAAAATAGAAAGTTTACATATTATTGTGGGACGGAGGGAGTATTTTACATGCATTTTCAAGTAATATAAAGCTAATGCTCCCTCCGTACCAAAATATTTGTTCCATTTGATTTTTTTGTTGAACTTTGTCCACAAATTTATGAGAGATTAATCATGTTCATGAAATTCTAAAAGTTGTTGTTGATAATATTATTAATAGTGAATCAATAGAAATTATTAGAATTTCATGAACATAATTAAATTGTCATATATTTATGATCAAAGTTTAACAAAAAAGTAAAATGGGACAAATATTTTGGGACGGAGGGAGTAACATTTAAGTTTCTATGATTCTTGATTTGACCTTTTGCTTGGAAACGTTGAAAGCCCTAACGCCAACAATGTCCGTAGCACCGGACCGGAATGTATAAAGTTTGACCGGCAACACCGACAGTAGACATGGCCAAATTCGGGTACGGGTACGAGTCGAAATTGTCGGGTCACAGGCATGAAATCAAAGGAACCGTAACCGAATCGTGAGATGCACGGGTACGGGTCCACGATTCCGACGAATACGGATCCACGGTAGGGATGGCCAAACCGGATCGGAACCGGATCGAAACTGGAAAACCGGACCGGAAAAGCCCGAAATCGCCATGAACCGTCACCAAAATCGGAACCAGTTTGGAGTCGGGCCGATTAAGGGTCACCAAAATGGTGAACCGGATCGGAAAAAGCCCAAAACCGAAAGAAAATTCATTGTTTTTCAATAGAACCGGACCGAAAAAAGCCCGAAATCGGACGAACCGGGGAGAAAACTGGAACCGGATTAACCGGAACCGTGAGCAAATCGGGCCGGTTAAGGGTCATACATTTTTCGAACCGGAACCGGGCCCGGAACCGGTTTTGGTCATCCCTAGTCCACGGTTCCCACGGGTCCATTTCTGTTAAAAATCTAACCGACTTTATTTAAAAAATAACGGTTTTCTGTTTTTTTTTTTCAATATTTTATTTCAAATTTAGTTGTTACCTAAAGTCAAATAGAAATGATAATTTTATATAATTAATTAACAAAGAAAAAATGTAAAAAAAAGGCTTTGAAGTTTGAGTTAACAATTTTCGCTAGAGAAAGAGAGTGAGAGATAACTGAGTTTTTGTAAAGTAAATTATTTGGGGTGGAAAACGGTATTTATAGTTAGATAATTATATTATTTATATATGGATAACAAATTTTATTTTTGAAGGACTGAAAAGAGGTCAAAAAGTCAATAAAACGGTAATATTTTGGTCAAACTGTCCGTTACTAACGGGATTAAAGACAAAGAGGTCAAAAAGTCAGTCAAAAAGGTAATATTCTGACGCAGTTCCTGACACGGGTCTCACGGGTACGGTTCTACAGGTTGGATCTGCCGGGTCACGGGTCCGAAAAATGAGGAACCGTAATCGAACCGCCAACTGTACGGGTACGGGTCCAACGATTCACGGATCTTACACGATTACGATTCTGACGGATCAAATCCGGATACGGTTCCACGGATTCGTACGAGTACGAGTACGAGTTTGGCCATGTCTAACCGGCAGGACCTCAATGTGGAATTTGATTTCTACAACGTGTTATTTTATTATCCATATATTTTATATTTTTTTTGAAAATCCAAAATTATTTATATTCTCTTTCTGTCCTATATATCTGTCCTATATATATACTCTCTCCGTTCCACACCAACTGATATCAAAATTTTGAGTACACATATAAAGAAAAAGTAAGAGAGAAAAAAAGTGGAAGAAAATGTTGTGAGTATGAAAAATCAAATAGGAGAGAGAATGAGTGGGAGGAATAGTTAGGAGAGAGAATGTTGTGAGTGTAAAAGTAAAATAGAAGAAAGAATGAGTGGAAAAAATAGTAAAAATTCCCTCCCATTTTAGACAGTATCAATTGGTGTGGGACGAATAAAAAAGAAATAATTAGCAATTGATATGAAACGGAGGGAGTATATAAGTGCAACGTAGCAGTTTACGAATTTGAGGCATACTTGTAGTTGTAGTTGAATTACACATCGTTCTATTTTCTTTATAATCTTTCGTTTAATCACTCATTATTAAAAGAGCTGGTCTCCCATGAGAACAGATATATCCGTATCATGGATGAGACGGGTCGAAATGACCCGAAGCCCGGACACATTTCGTGTGAACTCACACGAGACACATTTCGTGTGAGTTTACACGAGACACACCTCGTGTGAGTTCACACGAGATGTGTCTCGTGTAAACTCACACGAAATGTGTCTCGTGTATATAGGAAAAAATACTATTACTTTTCTGTATATATGTATTACTTTAATGTATACAAACTATTACTTTATATGCATACAATTATTACATTATGTTATAGTAACTATTACTTTTCACAAGGCTGTTGGTTGGACTGGACCAAGGCATGAAATGACTTGGGCGAGCGCTGATACACCTTGGCGCGGGTCATGAATCCGACCCGTCTCATGAATAAGACGGATATTCATGTTCTCATATGAGTTTTTGTCTTATTAAAATCATTATTGTCTTTTGACACTCTGTCTATCGAGGACTACCCATGATGGAGAAAAATTCCTCTAGTAATAAAATCCGAGCAAGTGTACTCACTACCGGTGTAGTAATATGCACAAGCAGGGGTCGAACCACAGAGACTCGTTGGTTTTAACAAGTAGATTTAATTAATGCAAAAAATAACAAAGTGGGGTTTTTGATTTGATTTATTAAAAACTAATGATGAAAGAAAAACACGACAATTAAACAACTAAAGTAGCAATTACACAAACTCGCAGAATAAATTCAAGGATTTAACAACTAGTCCACGGATTGGGTTCACCACATATTATCCCTTTATGCTTTTTGAATGATAAAATATTAATTGGGTTTAGGGCTTCTTCGCTTTTGTAAGAATTGGGACGGTTCGATTGCCGGATTGCAATTCTTTTATTGAATAGTTATCAATTATCACGCAAGATCAAATTGACAACAACTCAATTTATTAAGCACCAAAGAATTAATGAAACCTAGACTCAATCGATTCACGCAAGATCATTAATCGAGTCTAATCATCCTAATAGTGTTCATGCACAATTCCCCACGCAAGTGCAGGACTTGTACCAAATAAAAATTAAGAATACTAGAATGAACTAACTCCACAATTAAATGAAATTTAAATATATAGCATAAAGTTCAAATACGGGCTACACCAATCCGTGAACTACAAAGAAATTAGCTACTCATGTTCCGGATAAACATCACAAAACATGAATAGCAACAAAACATCAAACCTGAAATCCTTGCAAAAACCTTGAAAATAAAATCTTGAATCCTTGAAAAACCTAAGCAAGAAAACTAAAATAAAAGGTGTCTAATAAAAATAATAAAGGGAGTATATATACTCCTCATGCACTCCTAGGCTAATTAGGAAAATAAACTAAACAAATCTCTCCAAATCTGCCTTAAAATCCTTGCTGACGTCACAATACGCGTCCTGGCACGAGTCGTGCTAATTAGCACGAGTCGTGCCCTTCAGTTCGATCGTGAGAACGACTCGTGCCAGACCCTCCATTCGTTACGAACACCATTGCTTGATTCATGGCTTGGCTTCCACTCGTGCTCACGAGTCGTGCTCCCTAGGCCAAGTCGTTACGATCGGCACTCACAGGTGCCCTTGACCCCATTCGTTCTCCACTCGTGCTAGATCCTTCTTCGTCGTGCTCCACTCGTGCCAAATGCGAGAATTGCCCAATTTTGACTCGGCTTTGAGGCGGCCTTCGTCCCTTGGCTTTGTTTGACCCCGAGCTTCGTCCCTTGGCTGTTTTTGACCTTGTTCATTGACAATTGACTTGCACTTGTCGGCACCATGAGATTCCACCACCAAATATAACGGAAATGACAAAATTACCCTTAAAATGTATTGTTTTCTCACACAACCTCACCTTACAAAATGTCACTCAAATACATCAAAATCAATCTAAATACATCCAAAATCATTATAAATCAACCGGAAACATAGGTAAAACAATATGTATAAAATCCACACATCAAATTCCCCCACACTTAGACCATTACTCGTCCCTGAGTAATATCCTAACTCCAATCTAAAATTGGTCTAAAACAGATGTGCGGGAGAAAATGATACCTAGCCTCCTCTAACCCCCAATACTAATCAAATATAATGATACCGGAGTGTACAAAACTCCGTCTCCATAACACTCCTCAAAAGAAAATAATGGCCCTAGCTTGACATCAAACTCCATGACAAAAATGATCGTCCAAACTAGGGCCCTCACAATGTTAGTGGGGGGAAACTAAAATGTCCTAAATTTTCCCCCACACTTGCTCACACTACATAACGTACTCCCTCAATGAAAAGTTAATGTTAAGAAAAAGGGATGCTCAACAAAAACTTTACCTCGTGCTTTTCTCCAACCCCCCTTATTACTCCAAGGTGCACGAGGATTTCTATCCTAACGCCTCTATTCCCGAACCTCCATCTCCAAAAATTTTCCTACCCGAACTCCTAGCTCCCCCCTTATGTCTCCACGCCGGTGAATAAGGATGTTTTCGCTCAAATTCTCACATTTTGCCTAAGTGCCCTTGCGGGTTTTCACTTAGCCACTCTATTTTATTTTATTTTTTATTTTTTATTTTTATTTTTATTTTTTTTTTTTTTTTTTTTTTTAAATGAAAATATATACATACGATCACAGGCACCGCCCTTCCCCCACACTTAAACTCCACAGTGTCCTCAATGTGTGCACAAAAATAAAAATGGGACAGTTTAAATGTAAAAGGGAAGAGTATAAGAAACGGTACCATCAATATCGCGGGCCGAAGCCCCCATCTGGAAACTGGGCCTCACGGGCCGCCTGCCGCTGCCTCCTCCTCTCAGCTCTCCGTATCATCTCCTGAAAATGCTCGTCCGGATCGCTCAAGCCCCATGCAGGCTCATTGCTGCTGTATCCCAAAGCTGCTGCTGATGGACCATTCTCTGCGTGGTCTCTACTCTATCCTCCAACGCCTCTAGTCTATCATCCTGAGCATCCCAACGCCTATCCACATAGTCGAACCGGGTGCGCCACATCAGATTTTGCGCCTCCCGAGCCTCGCACTCCTCTCTGTATCTCCTCTCTCTCTCCTCCGCATCTCTCTGGTATTGAGCATCCAAGTATGCTCTCATATCACCCCAATAATTAAAAGCTCCTCCCATACCAGACTGATCTTGCCCATGTCCTGCAAAACCTCCACTCGACCCAAAGCGTGGAGCTTGCTCACCCATCAGTGGTCATCACCACCCTGCTTCTTGCTTCTTCTTGTTCTTCCTCTTCATCACTCACCCTTTCTCCCATATCTCTCTTCAAATCTCTCAATGTCATGTCTGCCACAAATGGCATTCTCCAATCTCTAGCATGTGGGCCATTAGGAAAGACTACTCCCGGTGCACACCTGAAGCTCCTCTCTCCACCATAAGTAAAGGTCAATGCCTCATTCTGCCCAGAAATCCTCTCAAAAGAGTCATATCGATATAAGAAGAACCGATCATAGAACAAAGGCCCATTCGCATTCCCCTTGAGACTTAGGATGATTACGCACAAAATTTTGTACTAACAAAGTTACCATACCTCCAACCGGGATATTCCCGTTTCCATTTACACCAGCGCCTCACACCTCTGAAAAACAAATCAATCCAATCCGAATCACGGTATTCGATGATAAAGCACACTCCATGGTTGCGAACTGGAGGGCGTTCATCTGCGCCGGCTCTCCATTAGCATAGAAGGTCATAGATAAACCCCTATAAAGGAGTTTCCACGCGGGATGGGAGAGCGATTTCATAACCACATAAGGTTTCTGCATATATTTCCCTGTCAACTCGAAGAAAAATGTCTCAACACTCCTATCTCTCTCGACCACTCTCCTTGGGGCTCACTCACACCCAAATAATCCCTAGCGGCATAAGACATAACCCTCGTAATATCATTAGTGTTAAAACGCACACTCCATACCCCATTCTCTTCACGTCTCTCTATAGTAGCCAAAAATTCAAGCGTTACTCGCTTGTATACCCCTGCACTTTTTCCCAAGAAACCACCCAATCCGATGTTGTTCATTAACCCTGAAACCAAACCATGCAATCCCAATTTTCTCAATGTATCCTCGCACAAGAATCTAGTTACTTGGATATCTCTACCATTCGCAAGGTTCCTCCATTTATTCTTTTGGGAGTCAGTTAATTTAGTTAAACCCATAAAGTCATCGGGTGTTTGGGTAGGTTCCTCAATCACAATATTCCGCCTTTTCCTAGGCTGAGTTTCAACAGTTTTACCCTTGTCTTTTGTTCTTCCCATTATCCACAATAACAATCAACAATAACACTCAACTCAGAAAACTTGGCCAAACAAGAGCAATGCCCAACCAATATCAACCCTTCTTCACACAACACAGAATAATTTCAAAACACTAGTAATGGTCAAACAATCCCAACTTCCTCCAATACCCCAACTAACAATCAACACAGCTTAATTAACGGCAGAAACTTGAAAAAAATACCTTTGAACACTTGAGTTCGCCGGAAAATTGGTCGGAAAAGTCGCCGGAATCTCACCGGAACTGCAAAGATGGTCGGAGAAGAAGAAGAAGACCAATGTAGCACTCACCCCACAAAGAATTTTGCTCCAATCGACAACCACACCAAGTAATTCGCAAACCCACTTCAATCTCACAACCCCAAGCTTTGCTTCAAGAAATCTTCAAAAAGGGTGGATTTTGGGATTGATTTTCGGTTTAGGGTAGGCCAAAGATGGTGGGGAAGGGGTTTTTGTGGGTTAGGAATAGAGGATTATGGATTTGGGTATGGAATTTTTAGAGAGGGAGAGGAAGGATTTTGAAATTAGGGTAGAGAGAGAAAGGGGGGGGGGGCGGCGGTTTTGATTGTTCTTTTGAAGCTAGGGCACGACTGAGGGTTTTTATGAAACTGAAACGTGCAATTTTAATTTTGGCACGAGTCGTGCCATTTAGAACGAGTCGTGCTCCCTTGTCCAGTCGTTCCCACGATTCGTTCCCAAGACCTCCATTCGTTCTGAGTAGACTGGCTGTCTCTATCACTCGTGCTACCATTCGTGCTATTGAGCACGAGTCGTGCTCTGCCTGGGCCAATTTTTCAAAAAAAAAATTCAATTTTTTTTTTTTTTTTTTTTTTTTTTATTATTATTATTAGGCCCAGGATTTTTAGCTCCTCCACGCACGTTTCCCTGCACAATAATGAACACAAGAAAATACCCTTCAGTAGCACCAGTTTAATATACAATACAAATTACTAATCCGGGTTGTCTCCCGGTAAGCCGCCCTTTTTTAATGTCTTTGGCTAGACAATTTGCATGCCAAAATTGACACACATTTTGACCGCACTTTCGTTGCCTACGTCCCCATTAATGTAGGCGGACTACCCACAAGAATAGGCTCAGGTCACCGTAGTTCGACACGTTTACGAAATAAAAGACACTTAAAAGCGGAAGATACTTTTTTTTTTTTTTTTATAAAATTCACCACCCCCACACTTAAATCATGCTATGTCCTCATGGCATAGACCACGAAAGACACAAGACAATTCAAATGCAACGATGAAGAAACGAAAATACAGAAAACAGTAAATGTTACCTCCATTGGGTTGCCTCCCAATCAGCGCTTTGGTTACAGTCGTTAAGCTCGACATTATGCCTCCACGGAACTAGGTGTCCTCCTCCGAGTCCACCAACTCAATCACGTCAATCTCATTGATATCTTCCAAAATTGACACCCCTTCGTAATATGGTTTCACACGGTGTCCATTGACTTTAAACACATTGCCATCCTTTGGATTTTTGAGTTCAACTGCTCCATGCGGATACACATGCACCACATCATACGGTCCCGACCACCTAGAACTCAACTTGCCCGGAAAAAGCCTCAATCGAGAGTTGAAGAGAAGGACTTTCATACCCTGTCTTATGAATTTGGGCTTCAAATTTTTGTCGTGGTACCGTTTGGTCCTCTCTTTATACAATTTTGCGCTCTCATAACTGTCTTGGCGGAGCTCCTCAATCTCATCAAGTGCAAGCAGTCTCTTTTCTCCCGCAAAGCATTCAAATCCATATTTAATTCCTCACAGCCCAATACGACTTGTGTTCCAACTCCACCGGGAGGTGACATTCTTTCCCATACACTATTCGGTACGGACTCATTCCAATGGGCGTTTTGTATGCTGTTCTGTATGCCCACAATGCATCCCCCAACTTTAATGCCCAATCTTTCCTGTTGGGACGCACCGCTTTCTCAAGAACACCCTTTATTTACCGATTGCTTACCTCCACTTGTCCCGAAGTTTGGGGATGATATCTTTATGCGAGCTTATGCACCACCCCATACTTTTTCAAAACCGCATTGAACCTTTTGTTGGTGAAGTGGGTCCCGATCACCGATAATTGCTCGTGGCATGCCATACACATTGAAAATATTCTCACACACAAACTTGCAAACGACATTAGCATCATTAGTTCGGGTGGCAATTGCCTCCACCCACTTTGAAACATAATCAACAGCAACAAGTATGTACAAATAACCGTGGGACGGGGGAAAGGGTCCCATAAAATCAATGCCCCACACATCAAATATATCAACAATAAGATTACTTTGTAAGGGCATCTCATCTCTTTTCCCTATGTTCCCGGACCGTTGACACCTATCACATCTAAGGCAAAACTCTTGAGCATCTTTAAACAGAGTAGGCCAATAAAGACCCGATTGCAGCACTTTCCTAGCGGTCTTTTGACCACTAAAATGACCCCCACATTGGAGTTCATGACAAAATCTCAACACGCTACTCTGCTCATGGTCCGGAACACATCTCCTAACAATTTTGTCCGGGCAAATTTTCCATAGATAAGGATCATCCCAAATGTAATGTTTCACAACTGACTTGAACTTACGTTTTTGGTCATAAGTGAATTGTGATGGGAACATATTAGACACCAAGTAATTAACGAAATCAGCATACCAAGGCTCTTGGACATGTACAGCAAGAAGTTGATCATCCGGAAAATTTTCATTAGCTTAGGAATCAAACCTTCTTCAACATTGAGATACGAATAGTCCTCAAGCCTCGACAAATGATCCGCCACCACATTTTCAGTCCCCTTTTTATCCCGGATCTCTACATCAAACTCTTGTAACAACAACATCCACCTCAACAAACGAGGCTTAGCATCCTTCTTATTTAACAAATGTTTCAAATGCAAAGATGATCGTAATAAATAATCACCTTCGATCCAAGCAAGTAAGAACGAAACTTTTCCAATGCAAACACAACAGCTAGAAATTCTTTTTCCGTTGTGGTATAATTCAGTTGTGCATCATTAAGTGTTCTACTTGCATAATGAATAACGGAAGGTAATTTGTCAACCCTTTGTCCCAAAACAGCCCCAATAGCAAAATCTGAGGCATCGCACATGATCTCAAAAGGGTGAGACCAATTGGGACTAGAGAGAATGGGGGCACATGTCAACTTTTTCTTAAGCAAATCAAAAGCATCAACACACTTGGTCAAAGATGAACTCCGTATCCTTGGCAAGCGCATTGCATAAAGGCTTACAAATTTTTGAAAAGTCTTTTATGAATCGCCTATAGAAACCCGCATGCCCTAGGAAACTTCGCACACCTCGATCAATTCGGGAGGTAATTTTGCAATCACGTCAATTTTAGCTCTATCAACCTCGATCCCCTTATTTGACACAATATGACCCAAAACAATCCCATGCTTCACAAGAAAATGACACTTTTCCCAACTCAAAGTCAAGTTGGTTTCACAACACCTTTTCAAAACAGATGTCAAATTCTGTAAACAATCATCAAAACTATCCCCTATAACAGAAAAAATCATCCATGAAAACCTCAACGCACCTCTCAATCATATCCGAAAAAATGGAGGTCATACACCTTTGAAATGTCGCAGGTGCGTTGCAAAGCCCAAAAGGCATCCTCCTAAATGCATATGTGCCGAAGGGACATGTGAAAGTGGTTTTGGACTGATCTTCAGGGGCTATGGCAATCTGATTATAACCCGAAAAGCCATCAAGAAAACAATAGTAAGAATGACCGGCCAATCTCTCTAGCATTTGATCAATAAACGGCAAGGGAAAGTGATCTTTCTTGGTCGCAGCATTTAATTTTCTCAAGTCAATACACATCCTAAGGCCACTACTTCCTTGTTGGCACATCCTCACCTTTCTCATTTTGGACAACAAGAATGCCCAATCTTTTTGGTACAACTTGTACCGGGCTTACCCACTCACTTTCAGCCACCGGGTAAATGATACCCGCATCTAGCAATTTTAGGACCTTTTTTCTCACGGCTTCCTCCATGTGAGGATTCAGCCTCCTTTGTCTCTCTCTAGACGGCTTGGCACCATCCAAGAGATGAATTCTATGCATGCACATTGTGGGACTAATTCCCTTTATGTCCTTCAATGTCCAACCAATGGCCTCTTTATATTCACACAAAACAAAGCAATTAATTGGGCCTCTTGGTCTTTGGACAAATCGGATGCAATTATGACAGTAATGTTTCTCTCTCTCCCAAAAATGCATATTTTAAATTAGAAGGAAGAGTTTTCAACTCAAGGACTCGGGGAATCACAATAGAATGCGCCAACTTCTCATTGAAGTGGCCTAGGGGTGAAACGGGCCATCACTAGGATGGTGCTCGTCGGCCTTATCCACACCTATCGCTGAGCATCCGCATTATCCCTAGTTTTCTCACCGCCCATTGAAATCAATGACTCTAACTCCTCACAATCTCTCACATGCCATGAAATCTTACTCACACAATCATCAACTTCATCCAACTCATCAACAAGCATGCAAGACTCATCCTGACCCACCGCATTTTTCATTACATCAAAGACATTTATTTCAATCTTTTCATTTGCGACGGTATAGATAGAGTACCATTACCAACATTGATCACGGTGTTGGTTGTTGCCATGAATGGTCTCCCAAGCAATATGGGTGAATCACGGCGATTACCCTCACCGCGAGGCATCTCTAAAACCACAAAATCAACGGGAATGATCAATGAACCAACTTGAACTAAAACATCCTCTACGATGCCCATTGGTCTTTTAATGGACCTATCAGCAAGTTGTAGGGCCATCATAGTGGGTTTTAGCTCGGGCAAACCTAACTCAAGGTACATGTAATATGGCAACAAATTAATGCTTGCCCCGAGATCAAGCATAGCTCTTACCGTGTGCGAATCCCCCAAAGTAATGGAAATTAGAAAACTCCCGGGGTCTTTCATTTTCGGTGGGAGACTATGTTTGACTACAGCGCTTGCATTCTCATCCAAAAACAAAATCTCATCTTTCCCATACTGAATTTTCTTGGAATTAATTTCCTTGAAGAATTTGGCATATGCAGGAACATTCTTGATCACATTTAACAAAGGCAAATTTATGTTAACTTTTGAAAACATGTCAATCAATTCTTTCATTTGGTGATCAAGCTTATTTCTCAAGAATCTGCCAGGGAAAGGAACAGGAGGTACATGGACTTTTCTACATTCACATTTTGTCCCAATCCATTAGTACCCTCACCCTCAGACAAAACATCCTCAACAACAACATTTTCCACAATCGGGGGTTCCACAACAGGGGAATCAATGACAGGGGGTTTAGCAGGAGAAGAAGGAGAAGTTACTTGATTATCTACCTGTTTGCCACCACGTAGGGTGATGATGGCCTTGGCTTGCTCCCCTTGGCTAGGGAATGTACCCGGTTGTCGTCCCTGTAATGCCTCTGCCAATTGACCCATTTGGGTCTCCAACTTCTTCATTGCAGCAGCTTGATTGTTGTATGCTTGCCGCCGTTCGCCTTTGCTTGAAGTTGCTCCGCTCTCATCTCGCTCCATTGCCTCTTCCCAAGGCTCTTTCTTCCTTTCGTAAAGCCCCTGCGGAGGTGGTTGGGGATGAAGAGTCTTATTTTGTTGATTTCCACCCCATGACAAATTGGGATGTCTCTTGCCGCTTGCCATCCCGGGATTGTAATTGTTCCCAAACCGATTGTTGTTTGGTGGGAACCGTTGACCAAACCCTTGCATCGCCCGTACCCGCTCGCTCATAGCCAAAGGAACTAGTAGAGGGACATGAGTTATAATCATGAGATTTAGAGCCGCATGTAACACAACTATCATACACAAGATGAGCAAGTAGAAGGCATAGAAGAAGAGGCATTTTGCAAAGCTAATTTATCAAATCTTTGGTCGAGCAATGCAAAGTGCTTAGCAATCTCATTATTCAATCCGACCTCATTTACCCCCTTGTTGCTCCCCTAGAACCTTTTTGTTGAGAATTAGTACTCAACATCTCAAACAATTCCCGGCATTGTTGTACAGTCTTGGTTCCCAAACTACCTCCCGCCGCATTATCAACCATGGATTGGTATTCGTGGATAAAGCCCCATAAAATGTTTGATGCAACATAGAAGCAGGAAAATTATGATGAGGGCATTGAATTTGCAACATCCTAAATCTATCCCATGCCTCATGGAAGGCTTCCCTCTGTGCAAATCCCATAATTTTCACCCTAAAATCTGTCAATGCATTATAAGGGTAGAACTTAATAAGAAAAGCATCATGTAAAGCATCCCAAGTAGTGATGCTCCGGGGAGGAAGTAGCAATAGCCAAGTTTTGGCTTTGTCTTTCAATGCATATGGAAACACTTCGCCTCAAGTGCTCCGCCGTAACACCCTCTTTTATAGGAAACCCACTCACAGTAGACATGAACTCTCTCAAAAATGCCAAAGTATCCTCACCAGCTAAACCATGAAAGTTTGGAAGCATATTAAAATATTGGCCTTTTATTTCATAAGCTAGTGCTGCATCGGGCAACACTATGCACGACACCGATGTGTCAACTCTTGGCCTAGCAAATGCATTCATGACTTGGTCCGCCATCACAAAATTAAATTCTTCTTCTTCCTCGGTGGAAGAAGTTTCCAACTCACTTAATTCTTCCTCTGTCCCGCGACGTAAGTGTCGATCTTTCGCCACTCACTTGAGTAGAGGGAATGCCTCTCTCAATTCTGTCTATATCGTCGTTCAAAGGAACCAAATTAGGATCCAATGACCGGCGACCAAACATGCACTGATTAAATTAACTTGTTAAAAATCACAACAAGTCCCCGGCAACGGCGCCAAAAACTTGATGGAGAAAAATTCCTCTAGTAATAAAATCCGAGCAAGTGTACTCACTACCGGTGTAGTAATATGCACAAGCAGGGGTCGAACCACAGAGACTCGTTGGTTTTAACAAGTAGATTTAATTAATGCAAAAAATAACAAAGTGGGGTTTTTGATTTGATTTATTAAAAACTAATGATGAAAGAAAAACACGACAATTAAACAACTAAAGTAGCAATTACACAAACTCGCAGAATAAATTCAAGGATTTAACAACTAGTCCACGGATTGGGTTCACCACATATTATCCCTTTATGCTTTTTGAATGATAAAATATTAATTGGGTTTAGGGCTTCTTCGCTTTTGTAAGAATTGGGACGGTTCGATTGCCGGATTGCAATTCTTTTATTGAATAGTTATCAATTATCACGCAAGATCAAATTGACAACAACTCAATTTATTAAGCACCAAAGAATTAATGAAACCTAGACTCAATCGATTCACGCAAGATCATCAATCGAGTCTAATCATCCTAATAGTGTTCATGCACAATTCCCCACGCAAGGTGACTTGTACCAAATAAAAATTAAGAATACTAGAATGAACTAACTCCACAATTAAATGAAATTTAAATATATAGCATAAAGTTCAAATACGGGCTACACCAATCCGTGAACTACAAAGAAATTAGCTACTCATGTTCCGGATAAACATCACAAAACATGAATAGCAACAAAACATCAAACCTGAAATCCTTGCAAAAACCTTGAAAATAAAATCTTGAATCCTTGAAAAACCTAAGCAAGAAAACTAAAATAAAAGGTGTCTAATAAAAATAATAAAGGGAGTATATATACTCCTCATGCACTCCTAGGCTAATTAGGAAAATAAACTAAACAAATCTCTCCAAATCTGCCTCAAAATCCTTGCTGACGTCACAATACGCGTCCTGGCACGAGTCGTGCTAATTAGCACGAGTCGTGCCCTTCAGGTTCAGTCGTGAGAACGACTCGTGCCAGGACCCTCCATT
This sequence comes from Adenophora triphylla var. japonica, assembly GCA_022495995.1. Classification (NCBI taxonomy): domain Eukaryota; kingdom Viridiplantae; phylum Streptophyta; class Magnoliopsida; order Asterales; family Campanulaceae; genus Adenophora; species Adenophora triphylla. The sequence goes on from JAFEMH010003767.1 coordinate 171,405, forward strand.
CGTTCTGAACACCATTGCTTGATTCATGGCTTGGCTTCCACTCGTGCTCACGAGTCGTGCTCCCTAGGCCAAGTCGTTCTGATCAGCACTCCTGGAATTGCCCTTGACCCCATTCGTTCTCCACTCGTGCTAGATCCTTCTTCAGTCGTGCTCCACTCGTGCCAAATGCAGAATTGCCCAATTTTGACTCAGCTTTGACTGGCCTTCGTCCCTTGGCTTTGTTTGACCCCGAGCTTCGTCCCTTGACCGTGTTTGACCTTGTTCATTGACAATTGACTTGCACTTGTCGGCACCATGAGATTCCACCACCAAATATAAAGGAAATGACAAAATTACCCTTAAAATGTATTGTTTTCTCACACAACCTCACCTTACAAAATGTCACTCAAATACATCAAAATCAATCTAAATACATCCAAAATCATTATAAATCAACCGAAAACATAGGTAAAACAATATTAATAAAATCCACCCATCAACCCATCAACCCATTTGTGATAGATTGGATTTGAACCATCAAATAATCGCTATTATGCACGATTGCAATGACCCCATAATCACTCTTTACTTATTAGCATTTTTACATATTTTATTTATTTATTTGAACATTGTACATGTATAAACTAAAACTAATACTATCATTTTTATTTTTTATATGTGGGACATTTAATTTGTGATATCAAAAAGAAAAACTAACATTTATTCTGTTACAATTACAAAGACAAAGAGTGTACTCCCTCCGTTTCAGTCGAGTGTACACTTATTTTTCTTTTGGTCCGTCCCAGTCAAGTGTGAACTGTTCAAAATGGAAGAAAATCTTCACTATTTACCCCACTCATTCTCCCTCCTATTTACTTTTACACTCACAACATTCTATCTCTTAACTATTCCTTCCATTCATTCTTTCTCCTATTTTACTTTTACACTCACAACATTTTCTTTTCATTTTTTCTCTCTCTTACTTTGTTCATACTAGGCGGGGACGGAGGGAGTATACATTAAGAATATTGCTTGTGTGCAACTGGGGCATTGACATTATGCATGTTTGATTGGCAAGAAGCCTTTAAATTAGACATTAATTTGAACCCAGTCAAATTGTGCTGCTTGCTTGTCCTCCCTTAACTAGGCCCATCAATGACCTTGGGTTGGGTTGGGTTGGGTTGGTTTTGGGGTGTGTGTGTGTGTGTGTGGTGGGTGGGGGGGAGGGGGGGGGGAAAGAAGACAAAAAAAAAAGGGAAAAGAAAAAAATGAAAAATATAAGCAAACCAACCAACCATCCCCAATTTGGTCGGTTGACCAATTTTTGTCACAACCCAAATTTTTCAACATCTTGTGCCAAGTGGCATTTTTTAATTGGTTTCCTCAACTTTTAAATTATCTTTTTAAATATAATTTTAAAATGGCTATAAATATATTTATATTTTATTAAAAAAAAAATACCTAAATTTTTATTTTTTCATTCTCTATACTCCCTCCGTCCCGGAACAATCTTCACAAACACTGTTTGCACTGGTTTTAAGGAATGAGTATTATATTGAAAGTGTTGTGAGTGTGAAAATAAAATAGGAGAGAGAATGAGTGGAGAGAATAGTAAATTATAATGGTGTTGTGAGTATTAAAATAATGTAGGAGAGAGAATGAGTGGAGGGAATAGTAAAGATTCCTTTCCATTTTAGGTAAGTTTTAAATGTGTGAAGTAAGTTTTGGGACGCCCAAAAGGGAAAGTGTGAAGATTGTTCCGGGACGGAGGGAGTATATAAATAGAGACTAGTTTGATATTTTTTGAGACATAACTCAAATACTCTCATTCTCACTCTAAAAAATCATCCTTTTGCCCAACTTTTTTATCCTAAATTCCAAAAAAAAATAAAAAATCATATTGCGCTTAGAGATAATTTGATTGAGCACATTTGACAAAAATTCGGCGATGATAATTAAATACGTAATTTTCATGTCATTTCATTTCATTTCATGTATTGTAATTTTATTTACGTCATGTATTATCGTATTAAGTTTAATTTTAATTTTGTTTGATATTTTTATTAAGTTTATTTTTTGCAATTATTATAAATTTAGTAGTAAAATTTATTGTTATTAATTTATTATAAGATTAGAAAAATAATATAAATTGAGTATTGATAATATGTAATAAATTAAATAAAAGATAGTTTAAAGAGATAATGTTAGTTGGGTTGGGTTGTATTGGATTGCTGATGGATGATAAAAAAAAAGAAGAGGTTGGTTGTAGATATAAATTAAGTAAATGGAGGAGAGAGAAATAATATTTAATTGTTGGGTTGGGTTGGGGTGGTTGCTGATGGACATAGTCTTAGAGCATCTTTAACAATGAAACTTCAATCCCATCCCTCTCTCCTCCACCTCAGTTTCACGTCATCAGTTATCAAAAACACAACTCCAAACAATTTTATCTCCATTCATGACAAAAGTCATCAATTTATCTCTCCTACTTTTTATTAATAAAGGTAGTTTTTTTCAATATTCTTGTATTTTTATTATTTTTTTATATGTTAATTGCAATTTTTGTAAAAAAAATAATCAAAAATATGACGCGTGTCACCATTTAATTGGTGAAAGGCTTGATTTTTTTTTCCAGCCACGCCATGAACCATGGCTTCTGCCATGTCAAAAACATGAAAAGTCATCCATGACTTTTAAAAAGTCATGGATGGGGATGTCTCCACATGCCACCTAATGCAATGCCGTGACTTTGTGCCATGGACGAGGATGCTCTTATAAAAAAGACCACCGAAAGCCATTCATTAACACAAGACTTTAGAGAGAGAATTTAAAGAGAGAGAGAGAGAGAGAGTAAGTGGGACATTTAATTTGTGTGTTATGCATTGCTTTTGAATCTCGCCAGATGGATCTTAGAGTAAGTGGGCCCTAAAAATTAGCATGACCTTAACTTCGTTTTGTTTAATGTCAATGATCCAAATTATTTATCAGCGAATCCACCGATGGAACCCTATATACCTTAATTAAACAAAACAAAGTTAGGGCCATATTAATTTTTAGATTTGATTCGTTACTTTTTTAACTGAAATTAGTTACGTGACTGCATGTGAATTAAACCAGTTTAAAAAATTAACAACATTGTTACAGAAGTGAAGTGAGAGCATTGAAAAAATTAAGTAGTAGGTGAGGATATTGGAAGCAAAATTGTGATTTTATTAGAAAAATGTGAAAATTACGTAAGCAAAGAAGTGGTTTGACCAAACAATCGATAAATTTCCTTTCATTTTCATCTCTCTTCTTTTCCCTTCCATTGTCTATTTTCATTGTCCACCCATTATTGGCTCCCACGAGCTCCACACGGACAAGGACGATTCCCTTCTCTTCGCTTCAACACCAAACCCCAGACGCTCGCCTTTGCTTCTTCTAACAGGTCAATTTTCTATCCATTTTAATTCACTTATTTGCAAATTTTATATTTCGATTTCATTTGTTATTTTCCAACTATACATGTAGATCTTAAGGTTTTATGAGATATGGAAACGGTAGAAATTTGCATTGGTTGATTCACAAACCCTAAATTATATTGATTCCTTGTTGATTTCAAGTAAATCGTATGTAAACACCGCGTTAAAATGAAAATTGAGAAAGGTCTGTCCGTCAGTTATGTCATCATCTGGGAGATCCTTGTTGCTAAGTAACAGGAATTTGGGGTTTACGCTGAAGTTATCTTACCATTTGAGCAAATTGTTAAGTTTTGTGCTAATGCAACTCTTTTACTGAGTAATCTTAGCATCTAACAATAATTTGAGCTGATGGAAAACCATTGACATTCGTAGTTGCAGCTTTTAGATGCCCTTTATGTTGGACGATGTTAGTGAAATTAGAGGGGTTTGATATTTTGTGTTGGTTATTGTTGTTAAGTAGGAGTGGTTGGATTGTGTCTGAATTGGGTTGTTCTGTATGGAATATATAGGTGGTTGCAATGTCAACTCCTGCTAGGAAAAGACTGATGAGAGATTTCAAGCGGTTGCAACAAGATCCTCCAGCTGGCATCAGTGGTGCACCGCAAGACAATAATATAATGCTTTGGAATGCTGTTATATTTGGGTAAGTTCAGGAATGGAATGCAATAGCCGACATTTGTTGTTTGCTTGTCTTGTGACTTTACGAATATTTTGTCGAGTCATATCTGGTTTCCTTTGATGTTTGTTGCAGGCCCGATGACACTCCTTGGGACGGAGGTGAGTTGATTTTTGCCTATCAAACGTGTATTTAAGAATAATGTAGCTCCTCAGCTTGTCTGCTGTAGCGTTTAAGTTATTTGACTTTGAGGGATTTCATTGGGCCACACAGTTTGATAAGAAAATATATTTTGTTTTCCTGAGCACCCCCCCCTTCTGTATCTCGTGGAAACAATTAAAAATCATTGATTTTTTTTTTTTCTATTAGTGAGGCCATTGGTGATCTCGAGTGCAGTACTTCCATAAAGGGTTCTTTCTGTTATGCTTGTCCAGTGCCTTGGTCTCATCATGATCAGTACTAAAAGTATTTTGTTCTTTATTAGTATTTTCCATTACGCGAATGCGGTGGCGAAGCCACCTTAAGCCGAAGGGGCTCAGTTGACCCCCTTGTTTTTCTGAAAAATGTTGTTTTAGTATCTACAAAATTTTAAACAACAACAACAAAGCCTTAGTCCCAAAATAATTTGGGGATCTACGAAATTTTAAAAGTTAAAATACTAAATTTGTCAATTTCGACCCGCTTAACTTGTAGGAAAATTTTAATATGATATCATTTTGACCCCCTTTGTGCCAAATTTGTATGTGATTAGTAGTAGTTAAAAAAAAAGTATGTGATTAGTATAATTTTCATTCCTTGAGCAATCTTGACCCCCTTCCAAAAAAAATCTGGATTCGCCACTGCGAGTGAATTCGTTTTTTGTCTCACTTTTGTTGCCCACACTGCAGAATTATGTATTTTTACCATGTACAATGTGTATTTTACTCTCTTGTTTTATCGTAATCTTTTTCCAAGTGGTAAGTGGTGTTCCTTCCCCTGGCCATTGCTTACATATCAGCTCATGTGCTTAGAGAGATTTCCGATTGTTGATCATGTGAAAATTCCTACTGGAAGTTTAGGTTTGAGTAGTATGATTTCACATAAAACTCAACAATGTATCTGGCCATTGTTTTATTCTACCTATGCTAAAAATTCCTACCTGGATTGAAATTCGCATCAGAAATTTAGATTTTAAAGGTTTTTCTTGAAAATATGCATTTTTTAAATTTTGTGGGGCCGATATTGCCCTCTTCACCTTTGATCCCCCTTACTTCGTTTAATATTTTACATGCTTTGCTGCATTTTTCCGTATTCATTAAATACATTTTGTGATTCTGCATTATATATATCTTTTAATCCAAAGCTTGTTGCTAATCTTTTCTTGTGATGTTACAACTTGACCAACATTAAGTTTTTTGAGTTTTTCTAGGTACGTTTAAATTGACACTTCAATTTGGGGAGGATTACCCAAACAAGCCACCAACAGTACGGTTTGTTTCGCGAATGTTTCATCCAAATAGTAAGTTGCACTTGACATTTTGATTTTTCACCAATGATATTTGGTTCATTCTTGCTGATTAATTAACTTTTATATGTGATCAGTTTATGCAGATGGAAGCATATGCCTAGATATTTTACAAAACCAATGGAGTCCAATTTATGATGTTGCTGCTATTCTTACATCTATCCAGGTATTGTTGAAGTGATAAATATGATATATGATTGTCTCTTCTTATGTTGGTTACTAAAAAGCTATGACTCGCATTAAGTTTTTTATTCCTTGATAGTTTTCCTCAAACAATCGTTATATTTCCCAATGGAAACAATGTTAATTGCATTTCTAATCATGGAGAAATCATATGATAAGAAAGTTAAGTTTATCTGAGACCATTCTGTTTCCCGACAGCTTGACCATAGAGTTTTAAACCACACATGTCCCAAGGAATGATCCAAAAAGGATCTCATGTTGATGTCTGGAGACCTTCTTATAACTTATTCCAATATTGCATAGCACATTCCAGTTTCCCTTGCATCATGAGTATAAATGTAAAGGAAGTAAAAATTTTCTGTTGTTGATTTTTGCTTACAAGGATCTACATCCCTGGCATACTCACAGGACCACCAAGTTAAAGGTTCAGACTGTTCAGTTAATGAATCAAGGAAATCCTTAGAAATTTGTGTCCTTGATTGCGCATTTCTTCTACAAATGGTAGGAGAAAGTTTCAGCCCGATTTCTTTTTTCCTGTGATCAGAGTTCTAAAACAGTTGTTCTATGATTTCCCCTTTACTTTTGTCTGAATGATCCAAGGACGTTTAGAGTTACATTCTTAGATTAAGGATCTTTTTTGACAGCAAAACCGGATTGAAACCCAGAAGGATTGCACTGGACAAAGTGCATCTGAGTCATTCTATAGAGTGTTTGAGACACCAGACGCCAGAACTCTTATGGGATTAGAACTTAGAAGAATTAAAATTATATTCAAGGAAGTTCTTCTTGCACTCAAGTTCATTAAGGTTCTTAGAGGCGATACCGATTCAAAATTTGTTTTTTGTATTTGAGTGAAGTGGAGGGTTTGTTATTGTAGAGATAGTGTTTGAGACACCTTTTAGTAGAGCGAACTGGTCGGCGGTGTGTAAGTAATGAAGTCAACTTGTGGCGGGACAACTGTTATTCCAAAGTCGAGTTGGCCCATTTTGAGTTTTGAGGCATGTCCTTGTGTCTCTCTTCAGAATTTTGGTAGACAACCCTATGCAGAGAAAATTTAGTTTGGAAAAAAGTTGCAGCTCATATCAAAACCCTGTGATTAACATTTTCATAAATTTTGTTTATTTTGTTTTTGGTGAAGCCAGGTCTTCTGAAACTTCTTCTGTATATTTGTTTTTTTTTTCCTTTTCTGTTTATTATGATCAATTCTTAGTAAAACTTTTCGATTTAGGAATTCCTTTAACCTTGAGGGAGATTGTAAACTGTGTTTTAAGCAAATTTGTAAGTGTTATTCTAGTTGCAGAGGTATGTGGAACCATTTCCATTCCCATCCTCACTTTCTAATATTTCTCTCCTTTTGATAAATGATGCCTCTACTATCCAGTTTGACAAAGTCACTTTTCAAACTTCTGAATGTGAAAAAAATGAAGTTCGTCTATTTTGGTTTGATTTTAGCGTATTTAAGGGCGCTTAGGTTGAGGGCGAGCCTTGGCGCAACGGTTAAGTTGCTCCTTTGGTGACCATAAGGTCACGGGTTCGAACCTTGGCGAACAGCATCTTGGCAATTGTCAGGGGAAGGCTCTAGCAAATGGTTCCCTCTCCCAACCCCCGCTTGGCGGGGAGCGCTTAGCGCACCGGGGTTTGCCCTTTAAGGGCGCTTAGGTTAGCCACGAAAGCAACATGTTGTCCGTAGAACAGATCAAGAGAGAAATTTGTATTACATTGCAAATTTCTAAACTTGACTGCATTGAGGGTAGCTAACATATTAAAGAAGCTACAGTTATCTGGGCAAGTGTGTAAATTTCTCATCAGTTGATTTAAATTACATTACTGCTGAAGTTGAGGATTCTCGACGGAGATTATCAGGCTAAGCATTACTTGAGGAAGTGCTAAACTAGGATCCTCATTGTTGACAAACTGGGTGATCAGTGAGAAGGCGGTGGTATAGATTATTGTCTTGTAAAGCTTCTGATGTATTGTTGGTACGATTAATTTGATAAATGTTGAGGTCTTAATGTCTCTCAATAGTTGCCGCTTTAGTGCTTTTCACATGTTTTAAGAAAAACAATTATTACTATAGTTTAATGAAGAAAGTACCAAATATACCCTTATTAATTATTTCTCCAACCTACATTAATTCTCACATTAAAATAATCAATAAATATTAACTGCGACAATTTCCAATGTAAGGATAAAAAGTGTAATTTAAATACTTTGTACCCAAAAGCGACAATTATTTTGGACCTAAAATTTGATACAAAGCGACGGGTATTTTGGACTAGAGGTAGTACGTTGGAAGTAAATTTATTAGCCTGTCATAGAATAATCGTCATTTATTTCAGTTGGAATCTCCATTGCCACGTGGTAGAGAAGTCACTAATAAAAGGCTCATACAGTAGATAAGAACGGGAAAAGTTGAGTCCACATGTGTGGTGTTTATCTCTGGGGATGAAATGGTCACTAGGATCCCTCTCTGAAGAAAGTTGTTTACCTTTTATCCAGTTACCAGCCTACGTGAATGCTAATTCCTCTAGTAAACTTTTTCCCTATGAATCACTAGTCTGACTTACACACAGAGCTGTATTTGTTAAAAATGGTGCAATATCCTTGTAGACTGATCAACATGTTTAGTAGACTTCACACATGGAAGTTGGGAAATTGAACTATCACTTTGATTCATATGATGCCACCAGTCAATACCCTTGATATACCTGAAACCACAGAAATTTATTTATTTGAATATCACTCTGGAAAATTATATGCCTTCTCATTAACCTTTTTCATTAGTGTTAAATCATAAAACCCCCTTCATATGTGGGTATTTCACTCGGCCTTCACAAAATGTATATCACCTATTACGTGAATCGGAATTGTACCCCTCGGCCCTCCTCTGGAAATAAGTGTCCACTGTCTACTATGTTCATTTTGGGAAGCTTGGTAAATGTTCCCTTCCCCTTTTTGGCAAGTTCTATTAAGAACTCTTTCTTAATTCGGAGTATTTATATAGAGAAGACAATGGTTCCCATTGATTTGACATCATGGATATGTGAAAAGGCAATGATTATCATTGTTTCGAAACCACTAATAAACACCTCGAAGGTATGAACGGAAAAGCATCTGAAGTATATACTCCCTCCGTCCCAGAGAAATATGCACAAATTGGTTGGCACAAGAATTAAGAATAGAGGTGAAAAAGGTGATGGGTTGTGAGTGTAGATGGTTGGAAAGGAGAGAGAAAGTGAAGTAAGTGGGTAATTGTTGTATGACAAGTGGGTCTCATTTCCTTTTTAGGACTTTGCTGATTACTTTGGGACAACCAAAAGAGGTCTTTTTGCATATTACTATGAGACGGAGGGAGTATGTATTTCTAAACATTCTCCCTCCATCCCCAAAAGATAGTCCCAATTGGTTTTGATGGTCAACACAAGTGAACTTTGACCAAACATTAATGTCAATTAAAGTATCCTAGTGAAATTGTAAAAATTGTTATTGATAAACCATAATCCTCATTTGTTTCTTGGTTAAATGTACTGAGCACCCCCCCCCCCCCTCTCTCTCTCTCTCATAAACACACGGATAAATGCACACATTTTCTCTTGCATCGATTATCGTTCCAAACAAGATTTAACCTGCTCTTTTGAAAGTTGTTGTATGGATTACATGTAAACGGGTAATACACATTTCAAAATGGCTACATCAATGATTCAGTGTACACACCTTTGTTGGAAGAGATCAAATGATTGGAATTACACTCTGTTTGTGGATCATGCTTGACTACATTTCTTTGAGACACACTAACTTTGTTTTGAGATCATATTTTTCTGTTTTACTATCTTTTAACCTTGCTTTGTGAATACATATTGCAGTCTCTGCTATGTGACCCAAATCCAAATTCTCCTGCAAATTCAGAAGCTGCTCGGATGTTCAGTGAAAACAAGCGGGAGTACAACCGTAGGGTAAGGGAAATTGTGGAGCAGAGCTGGACCGCAGACTAGTCAAAATCATAATTATTCTAAGGAATTTAGAGTGTCATTCTCCCCACTCCTATGAACTATTCTGGATATCTTTCCACTTCTAACTGCAACACATTTTCTCCAGAGAGGTTGTTTTATTTTGTATTATTGTGATGATTGGTTGTTGCCTTCAGATGTTGAGCTCAGGTAAATGAGAATTGTATGTATTAATTTGCCTTATTGTCGTCTTCTTTTATACTCCCTCCGTCCCTCAATGAATGTCGAAAAAAGGAGTAAATTTATATTTTTTTTGACATCCGTTTAGGGATAGGGATAGAGGGAGTATTAGTTTTGTTTAAAAATAAATGTCACATTTTAATTTTATTTTTTAGTCAACTTAATCTTGATTAAACTTTGATCAAAATTTTATGAAACATTAAAAATCTTTCATTAAAACGCTTATCTACTGATACACTATTAAAACAACAATGAAATCACTAATCGAAGCTCGATCATCTAATTAACTCCTAAGATCATCAAGAAGACGCTCCATAACATCAGCAGGAATCCGATCACCCGTAGAAGAAAGAGCAGTAGTAGAAACCTGAAAATCCACGAGTCCAATGCCGAAAACAAAAGGATCAATTTGACCATTATCATCATCATCTTCATTCTGCGTCCTCTTTCTAGCAAAGCTACAGATCTCCATAATCATGGGACACATGAGACAAACCTTAGGATGAACTCCGACGAGTCTTAACATGTCGAACAAAGAATTCACCGATTCAACACTAGGCGAAAACACAGCACTTTTTTTGACCAAGAATGATTTCATGGTCATACTTTCTCCTTCTTCCTTAAACATTATCTTCTTGTCTGCATTCTCTTCATCGGATTCATCATCATAGTTGTCTCGCTTAACGTGATGGCGGAATCGGATTTGGAGAAAGAATTCGTCTCCGCCAGGTTTTTTGTAGTCCGGCATTATTCCATCCTCTCTCCAAGCTCCAAACCATATCGACATTATGATCAGTAACTTAAACTAGAGGAAAGGAAAAAAAATTGACAAAAAAAAAGAATGGGGTTGACGAGACATGGTTGAATGTATTTATATGAATAATGGTTTTGGTGTGCATCCAGAGTTACTGTAGGATTTAAATTACAAGAATGAAAGGAGTTGTATTATTGTATATGGTAATTCTGTTTGTGTTTGGATAGGATTAATTGAGCCATGATGACATAGTAGTGATGTCAGACCTAATAACTAATAACGGTTGAATTACTTATCTGGTACATAATATTATATACGATACAACAGGTGATCTCGTGTCGGATTAATTGAACCAATTTAAACTCACCAGTGTATATCCAAGTTGAACTAGATAAGATTTTATAAAGATGTATGATTCGTTTTTCTTAATATTTAGGGTGTTTCAAATTTCAAAAAAGTAAAAAATAAAATCCAGGTGTTTTTTTATAAAAAAAAAAAAAAAAAAAAAAACAGGGGAAAATAACAAATTGCCCTAGGATAAAATTAAAAATATCATATCCAAAAGTTTCAAAATATTTATCAAAAATAAAAAAGATATTGATACTAAAAAATCCAAACAGCTAATATCCACTTAACTCTATTAACATATTTTATAGACTAAACTACCCCTAATTATAATAGTTAACTATAAGCATTTATTATTATTGTCATTATTTATCTATTTTTGCCACTTACATTGTGTAACTATCATTTTCTTAAAGCTTCGATTAGTCAAAATTGGTACATTTTCCGTCTCAAAATAAGTGTTCTAAAAAATTTCAAGTTCAAGTTTGCTCATGATTGATCAAGAACAAATATGAATTTTGTTCAGACATTCATTTTGGGACGGAGGGAGTAATAAGAATCAAAATTTTCAACACAATTTCCAGATTTCATGTTCATTAGCAGATTAGACAAACAAAAGAAATCCCAAATTTAAAAAGGTGATTACAAATCCAAATCACCAATAACTGTAAAGAATTCTAACATAATAAATTCAAACTTTTGCACACAAAAACACAACCAAATAAGATTTTAAGCTGTGAATCTCACACCAACAAACACTTCCACCGTCGCGGTCCTCTCTATCTATACAAAGGAAAGCCCCAACTTAAAACATTGAAACATAACCAAACCAGGTAGGAGTTCATAATTATAAAGAAGCTTGGTAGATGAAGCCTAAACTTCTGTCAAGTTGATCTCTTCCATCTGGGGTGCGTCCTAGAAGAATAAACAATTGAGAACTGATCAGCAATCCTAGTAACATTAAACAGTTTTGTGCTGCGTATCTTGTCAGAATGAAATCTGTGGTACTTGAGACCGAAAAAAGATTTTTCCACATTTTAATCTTAATGGTGTTGTCATATTTGTTAAACTATTGCTTTCTCAGTTATATGCTTCACGTACCACGTTTTCTTTGTTCTCTTTACATTCTTCCTCCTCTGCAGGTGACGGATTGATTGGACCTGTTGAGTAAATAAAATCAATAATCTCTCTGAAAACAAGAAATCATACTTGAGGCAGGGTTATCAGGGCATCTATTGTTTTTAGAGCAATGCTAGGGTTTCACAAAATTTTGGTCACAAATACAGTCGTCAAAAGTTGATTGGATGTTGAATTCATGAGTAGTGAGGCCTACAAACACAGAATCCAATCATTTATTGACAACACTGTTTGTGAGCAAAATTGTGAGTTTTTTGTAACTTTAGTATTACTCTTGTTTTCGTTAATAGAGGTACGAACAAACAGTGCATACTTACCTTCTTCATTAGCAGATTTCTTCTTCTCATTTTTCCCAGGCTTCAGCTTAGCAGATTCCTTGTTGCTTGGCATCACGGATTTCTTTTGAGTCTTGAGACTGCCAGCTTCTGAAGTTGAGTTTGCTGTTTTTTTGTTGGCCACTGTCTTGGTCTTAGGTACCGGATTTTTTTTCTGTGTTGTCACTTTGCCCAATTTTTTGGGTGGAGAACTGGGATTGGTGGTGTTTAAGCACTTTGGTTTCAGTTTGCCGGTTCCTGTAACAGAAGAAGAGCTGTGTGTATCATCATCAGATGATCTAGTTCCTTCTTCAGGCACTTGAGAAAAGGTTTCAGATACTTGTAATTGCTCAACATTTTCCATAATGTTGTAGAGCGCCAGCAATTCTTTTGCAGATTCTCCGAATTCAGCTAGATTATATCGGCGTGCATACGATTTCAGCTCATCCCTCAGTCGGTTAATCTGAAGATATGGGGACACAAAAACGATTAATGAAGCTGTTGTAAGTAGCTATACGCTCGATTGAGAACTGCAACAAAAAGTTTTCTAATATCCATACTTCAAACAGTATACTGAATAGCATTGAAAACTGGTCAGAAGACTCGAGACCCAGCAAACAGGAAAAACAAAAAGGAGTAACTAATCACAAGAACTTGCATCCCTTTAAACTTTTAAGACAAAACCATCATATATGATTGGCATGGGCAAGGGAGCCTGCATGCATTCCCTTATTTGGCCACCATGAGTCATGTAACAACTGTTCATACATATAACAAAAAAGGATCCTAGCTGTGATTAGATAATATCACGTCCTTTTTGGCCAAAATATTTTTTGGTGCCACAAGTTTCACCATAATCCTACTTTTATTCCCACAATTTCACCATAAGCACGCCATTATGTGAGATTTTTAAAGTTCAGGACCCAAAGTAGGATTATGGTGAAACTTGTGGGCAACAATTTATCATCATAGAATATATTGCACCAAATTAACAACCTTGCTGATGTGGATAACAAGGTTTCTAAATCAGACATCAACAATCTTGATCTTCACACATCAACAAAACTGTTGATATGGTGAAATATGGATGGATGGTGACAAAAAGAAGTTGTATCACCATCGCACTCAATATTCCTAAACTGCGATGAACAATTGTTCAATTATCTATATTAGACAACATGTCAATTGATTAATAAGCCCCTATGCTGCATAAAGCTGAAAATTCAACAAATAACTTTAGTACCTCGCATCCTGCCTCCAGAGCAAGTTTAAAGAAACCAAGCGAAATTGAGTGTTTTGCAGCAGATTCAGAGAGCTTAATCTGAGTAAGCCAATACGACGCTGAGGACAGAGCACAGTACTTCTTCCGGTTTGTGGATCTAGAAACATCAGAAGTTGGTGTTTCACTTTTACTCTGACTGTTAACAGGCCTCTTTGCTCTAACCTCTGAAATTGGAGTAATATTTCCACCTGTTTTTGGAGCAGGGGTTGCAGTTGACTTGGCAGGAATAGACATCCTTCTAGGAGGCTTGGCAGATTTTTCCTTGCCTGATAATTCAAGTACACTCACACTCTTACTAACACTTGATGGAGGTCTTCCCCTAATAAACAATCCCAATAAGCTTAATCAGTATAAAGTAATTGGTACTATAAACCATTGCCCGCCAGCACTAACAATATGGGACATATCAAGTTGCCACTTGCTGTGATATGCTTCTCCATAGAACTAAATGCATGAGCAAATGATGAAAAAATGAAAAATCTATTCATGTCGGGTGTTAATCAAATTGATCGAGGAAAATATGTCCGGGTACTCCATAATATACAAGTGGAATGAGCCAAATGCCTCATATGACATAAAGAACAAATCAATATATGCTAGTTTTCTTTCAGACACTAGGCATATGAGTATGGTAATTGAACTATAATTGTACAAGATAGATGACATGTGCAAAGGTTGTCAAAGCGAACAATAGACTAGTAGCATGGCATGATATTTTTTTACTGATGCAGTTGTCCTGATCACTTTGTTTGAATTACTGAGAACAAATATGGAGGTACAATCAGACCAAGCAAACAAGTCATAATGATTCACCCTTACAAAAAGACCTAGAAGCTCGAGACTAAGGTAGCATGACTGAACTGAATTTTGGCCAAATAACAATAGTTATGCGCTCAACCAACCAATTATAGATCCAGATCTCAAATTGATAAGAAGGCAAGAGATAACCCAACAGCCCCATCCCAAATTCATCACCAAAATTCCATAGTGATGAATACAACAAAATCATCAACAACAGAAATACACAAAAAGTAAACGATCGGATGCAAAGACGGGTTGATATATAAGCAGACATATACAGAAATGGAGCGTGAAAGTAAATTGATACCTCCTCGGAACAGAAATAGGGGAAGGCTCAACAACTGCTGACTTTTCCTCCTTAGCCTTAATCGATGATCGGAGAGGATACCGAAGAAGCTTTGATGCCGACGACGGTCCTCCCTTACTCACTGCAAAACATGGAAAGTACAAACTTAAGTAGACAATCAAACGACAATAGTATGATATAAACCCTAAAATCAATGAATTACCGAGCGGCGCAGACGATTGATCCATGACGGCGTCCTCCATTGAATTGATTTGAAAGAGCTTTGATTCTTGCTTTGGGAATTGATGTGGAATGGGAGAAAATGGAGGTTACTATAATATGGGGGAAATTTAGGGTTAACTGTTGTTGTGAATGACAGACAAATGGCGTATGGGTGGGAAAGCAAATTTCAAAAATATTCCTCGTCTTATGCTAAATCGCGGGTTAGGATGAAAGATTCGATACGCGCTTTTTATCCAAGTGGGACCTGGTTATTAAACGGCTCCGGCCTGGGGGCCCAGGTAGCGCTGTGTTTGGGTTTTCGAATTTTGAAATTTAAAAAATCGTGTACCGTCCGTTGGGAGTTGGGATCTCATTGTCGGAACGGATGGGTTCTTTTGGTCAAAAAGTCAAAGTTGTTGATGTTTGCTAATTGCAATTGAGGGGCCGTTTTCATATTTGGAGATGGACAGACTTGAAAGACTTTTTTTTTTTTGTTTTTTCCAATTATATTAATATAACATTAATTAGAAAAGAACGAAAGATATCTATAGTATAAATGAGGAAAGTGAGATGAATAGTTATATGAATAGTGTCAAAAGTTTTTTATCCCATTTTATCATCACTAAGTTGTCCCTTTTTCATTTTTTCCTCACTTTTAATTAAAAATATACCACGTGTACTCGGACACGGGCTTTTACTATCTATAGTATAAATGAGGAAAGTGAGATGAATAGTTATATGAATAGTGTCAAAAGTTTTTTATCCCATTTTATCCTCACTAAGTTGTCCCTTTTTTATTTTTTCCTCACTTTTAATTAAAAATATACCACGTGTACTCGGACACGGGCTTTTACTAGTTGAAATAAAAGATGTACATAATAATTATGTATAACATTGAGATTTATTTATAAATAATTATCAAATATTTTTTATATTTTGACACAATAACAAGGATATTTGAAAAAATGGGGAAAAAGAAATTTTTTGTTTACCATATTTAATCCGGTTCAGTTTCACACACAAAGTGAGCAAATATTTTTCAATTAGGACATATATTAAATATTTTTCAATTAGGGTATATATTAAAATTGACAGGTGTTATTGACTATCAGTATATGCGTTTATAATACAATCGCCAACAGTTTGCTGTAGAAATTGCACCAAAACACTAATATGGTGCAATTTAAGTCTTCCACTATCTCCAACAGCTCGATTCAAATTTTGCACCAAATAAGAATATACTTAAAATATTCCTTATTATTCGTTTAATTAAAATGTTTTCTATTAATTATATATTATTATTGATAACATGATTCAAATTATATTATATTAAATATTATAGTGTAATTTGAATCATATCATCAAATGTTAAATTAAAAAATATATAATGCAAAATTTATAAGTAATAATACAATTAAAAACAAATTGAATATTTTTTCTTAAATAAAAATGAAAATTCAATAATACAAATAATAAATATTAATTTAAAAATATACTACTATAAAATTTATTCAAAATTAATATTTAAAAAATAATAATTATTCATTTTGGAAAGGAGGAAGTAGTAAATTTCAATTTCATAAAAAAAAAAAAAACCTTAAAAGGAGAGGGATTTTGATCCTTTCCTCGCCGCCAAAATAGAGTTTGGCGCACATGTTTGGAGAGGGATTTTGTGCTTAAACCGGCGATGCGCGGGATGTTTGGCGCAGCTCTTGGAGATGGCCTAAATGTCGGTGCATGTTTTATTAAACGTTTTATTAAACGTCAGTGAACAGGCATATGGAGTTTCAGTTATTAAATCTATAAATAAAAATGATGGATAATATAATCGCTAACTACTTTTACTGATGATAACAATTTTCTATCATCGAATTACCGATTTTTTATCATCGAAGCACGCTTACAGAAATCATTCACTCTAAAACTTAGAAAAAAAAAAACTGATTTTTATCAGATTTTGCTCTATCTTCTTAATAATGAGATGTCTGGATATTCATTCCATTGACATAAATACAAGTATTTAACTTTTAGGCTTAAACCAACCTTACTATAGCGGCATAATACCAACAATCAGCTGAATGGTGCTTTGTCAAAAAAAAAAAAAAAAAAAAAAAAAAAGACACTTATAAGATGTCTGTTTGGTGCTCAACGGCGCTTGTACAGACATGGCTTCAGGCTAGGCCACTCAATTTCCTTTTTCAAATTTTCCTTCTGCAGAAGAAATAAAAAAAAAAATTAATTAATGGCATCTAACCAAAGTGAATCAAAAGAAAAGATAAAAGCTACAATGTCTAACCTTCTTTCTGAAATATAATAATATAAACATTTTATTTGACAAGTCCTGCAAACAACATAGCCGGTGTATCATTTAGTAGGGGAGGGGCAGGTCGGAAATCATTTCATATTTCATACTGCAACCTAAAATTAGGCATCAGAAACCTTTGATGCAGAAGTAAATCCTAGTTCACATATGGCTTTTGAAAATCTTTCCGGGTCCGACCCACCGGTATTCGGGTCAAATCTACTCTTTACCTCTGCGATCAAAAGCCAGCCCCTGAATGAGCAATTTATACTCAGTACGTCATCCAATAAAATAATACTCACTCCAATAACAATTTTTATAAAGGTCAAAGTTAGATTGAGTTGACTATAAAAGTCAGGGACAAACTTTTCGGGACCGAGGGAGTATGAGGTTGAACCTTTAGAAACTATAATGAGGATGATACCTTGGCTTGAGAACTCTGTGTGCTTCCTGAAGATAGTTGGGGAAGTTGGTTCCCATCAGTGAAAGGCAGAAGACAGCAACATCAATTGATGAAGAGTCTAGGGGTGTCTGTAAGAAAGGGAACAATCATCTCCTTCGTTCAGATTCTCTGTCAAAGTTAGTTTACAGTAGGAAAAGAAAAAGGGAAATTTTCTTAAATGTCCAGGCTAGCTTAGGATCCTTGTACAAGAACGAAAGGGATGGGGCAGAAAAATGAACTAAAGAACATTTGGAATATAAGAAGATGAGGTTCTTGCTATGATGCTATCTAGATTTGTATTACTGTGTGCATACAACCGAAGCTCTATCAACGAGGAGCTTCGTTATCAAGCAACATATGCAGTATAAACTTTGAGATGATCCTGAAAGGGCCTAAGTTCTCTCAGTCACGATCTGAGAATAAAGTCCCCAGCTTGGTTTTACCTCGTTGGAACTCGCCCGCCTAACTTGCTTTATCTACTGCATAAGGGGGCTCTTGGAATCACATCCCGCAGTGGTTGGAACGGCTCGCAAAATCCAACCACTTCACCTACTTGCCCCTAACCCTTTCTCGTACCTCTATTGAAACAGAACGGTTTCGTGTTCTTTCATCGATTGATTATTCCTTTCCGTTCGTATCTCTTTCTCCAATTTCGGTCTTGATTAGTTCACAAGATTGAATGGCCAATTCTCTTCAATCTCGGGATACCCATCCATCAACTTATCAAGAAACTCGAGAGAAAGATATGCGTCTTTATCAAGTAAGAGGAAATAACTTCTCCCACAAAAGGGAGAAACTAATGGAGCGTACTATTTCCCGTTTAATTATGTACCATGTATAATGGCTGCTGCAGAAATCCTAAGGTCGATGTACAAGGTGGAAAACCCAAGTTGTAAAGAAAGCAATATAGCTCCTAGGGCTGCAAATGGAATGAGATGAGCATGATCTCACTCTATCGGCATCTCTCTAACACAAGAGGGCAGCACCTACTCTTGGAATATATTCTCAAATTTTCCACTCCCTCCGTCCCAAATTGATTACCTAATTTTTTGTTTGAGGGATCTTCTGAAAATTTAACTTTTAAGCAGTTTTAATAGCAAATATGCATAAATACCCTTATTATCCTCCTTATATCTCCTCATAGATGTACAAGTATATATTTAAAATAATATTTTAAAGGTGATTGTAGTAAATTTCCTTTAAAATGGACAATCATTTGAGAAAAAAATTTCTCAAAAAATGGATGGTCATTCTGGGACAGAGGGAGTGTATGCTTTCATGAGATGCCAGAGTGTATGTTTTCATGAGATGCCACCAGATAACCTATAACAAGTTACAACAGATTACCAGTAAAAGAGTTCATCAAACAATAAAATAGAGCACTTACATTGGCCATATCACAAGCAATTACTGAAGGGTCATTTGAGACGAGATCGATAGAGAAGACCTTATTCTTCACATTTCTTGAAAGGCGTGCATCCCCTATAGAATAAATACATGATGGTGTTTGCAAAGCGACCAAGAAAAAAATTAGCGATTCATAAACATTGAAATGCGTCTTTAAAGTCAAAAATAGTTCATGTCAGAGTTTCTATATGCTCACCGCAGCCAAAATCAGCCACAACTAAAGAATGGCTGTGATCCTTTAGCCATTTTGTAATAATATTAACAGGTAGTTCCGGCCAATGTGACATTTGCTCTTGATATCCTACATGATACTGACCAGTTAAGTGAGTATTAGTTATACACAGATGATCAAGATCAATCACCAAGTATATGATGATCATGAAATTGCATGGAAAAGACAAAAGTAAATATATGCTTGAAAGTATGCTATGCTTTCGATTAGTCAAGCATCAGTCCTCATTTCCTTTCCTGAAGCATCTGAAAGACCATCCAAGAAGTGTTTCTTAGATGAACATCAGTGTCTAAACTGGTCTCAGGCAAAAATAGTATCTATTGAAAGAAAACCAGCATTAAGATGATCCTCATCCAACATTAAAATTAATACTCCCTGCGTTCCACGTTAAGAGTCCACTATTTTTTTTGGGGACGATTCATTAATCACAAGACAAAAGAAAAAAAGAACATAATTAAACATGGATCAACTTTCAAACGTGAACATATTAGTGTTCCTGACAAATGAGAGCAGATGGACGTTGCTTGTGTTCTGTGAGCCATAATCGACATGAGTTTGAGTTGTTCTCAATGCTCAACAATTTCCAGGTGTGCTGTCTAACGCAAAAAGTTCAAATGTAGTTTACAGTTTTGTTTTCAAATTCAGGTTGACAAGAAGACACACATTGCAAGTAAGTGGTAAAAAGTGAGCGCAAACACTTTATTCATGTAGAAATAATCTTACCATGTTAAACAATGATGGATCTTCTTTAAAGTAGTTTAGGGCTTCGTCTCCACTGAAGAAAGTTAAAGCCAAAATCAGAACTTCCGAAAATACTAATTATGCTTAGGAAAACGTTTATCAAACTGAAAATACCAAAATTACAGAAAAAGATAACGAAAGAAAATAGGAAAGCAACCAAGTTTTGATAATAGAAGAATGTAATTCAAGTGCAAATTGAACAGAAAAGCTTACGAGCAAGTATAAAGCTTCTCGTTTATCATTCGAAAATGGCCTCCTGATAACCTTGCTCTCATCTGCAATCATAACATTACCCAACCAAGCATTCATCATATACATGTATATTTAAACACACAACTTCACACACACAAAAGCGTACAAATAAATGAACAGAGACCTTATCAAGGAAAGAGGAGGGTTTGGATGAATTTCCGAACCAAACAGCAGACTTTTGTTCAACGGCATTATCTTTACCGGCGTCATCCTTGGAAGATTTTTCAGATAGAGAAGGTTTCCGGCGGCTCCTTCCCCTCTTCCGTTTCCGACTCCCGCCGTCCCCTTTCATCATTTCACTTTCAAGTCCAAAATCTTGTTGAGGATTACAAAAAATGACAGTACTCTGTAAGAAATTTCAGAGATTCAGTAAAGAGGGCAAAATTTAAGCGTTGGGATTCGAATTTTGAGCCTAGGTCAAAAGAGCAAATTTTTACGAACGCGAAGAGAGAGAAGGGGAATAACCGGAAGCCAAATAAGGAGAGATATAAAGGCAGCTTCGATTTTGGAGCAGCTTTTGCCTTGAGCGTCGTCGGCGGCGGCGGTGCGTTCTGGGAACAAGTGGGGTTGTCTTACAGGAACTATGCGCGAAATTTAGTTAGGAGTCACCCTCCTAAGACCATCCGCAGCGGTGATTTAAATCTTCAGCTGCTCTCATTTTCACGTCAGTTACACATTATCAGTCATCAATAATCACAATTTTACACAATTTTACTCACAATAGTGACTTAAGTCATCAATTTCTCTCTCATATTTTTTACTATACCCCACTATATTTTCTTTTTTCTACTCACATACTCCTTCCGTCCACTTACATACTTCACACTTTCTATTTTGGGTGTCCAAATACATACTTCACATTTTGTTTTTTTTACCTAAAATGGAAAATTTTTATTATTAAAATATTAACCCTGCTCCACTCATTCTCTCTCCTACATTATTTTTGTTGGACAATTGTGTAGGCTTCTCAAGAACTTAACTAGAAACTTAACAGAAAAGGATAACGGAGATTGGAAACAAAGGAATTCAAGTCGAGTCTTGTATTTAATACAATCTCCGTAAGAAGTTATTGCCCCGCACAGGTGCTTACGGTTTATATGACAATCTTCTAGTAAGATAAAACGACTTATAAGTAAATGATAGGAGCACTCCAAATCAAATACTCTAGCGAACAACACAATGTTTGAAACTTTGGACTTTGAAGGATTTAATGCAACAATATGCAATGATTTGGGTATGTTAATCTATCTTACTAGAGGGTAGGAAGGGTCAGAATACTGTATATATATTGATTGAAATTCGGAGGGGAAGTATATAAAGAGAGTCAAAGGGTTTGGTGGCTTTTCCCTTGAAAAGTCACAACTTTTCGGGTATAACAGCACTTTGCACGGCCGTGTCCAATGAACTGCACGGCCGTGCAAGGCAATATGCACGGTCGAGTTCATGGCTCAGCACGGTCGAGTGGCAAGGCAAGGCACGGTGCACGGCAGTGTCCTAGACACTTGCACGGCCGTGCAGAAGCTTCTTCAGCCTGCTCGTCAGCCCTTTAGCCACAACAAGTCTACACCAATTTTGGGACCAACCCAAAACACACTTTGACCCAATATTTAAGTTACAAATCATTTGTCATTAATTTCTCATTCACACGGAAATGGTTTTGAGACATTAAATGAGTTATATATAATCTACAACAAATGTAGATTACCATTTGTAACTAGTTTCGTTAACACATAACGAACTTCCGTTAGAAACTAGATCAACGTTAAGTTAAACTTAACTTTCCGTTATCTATTTCCAACAATCCCCCACATGAATGACAATTAATGCATGTATGCAAATTCGTCCAAAGTTCCGGCGAACTATTATTACATCGGGATAGATAGCTTGTGGCCTTGAATCTTCCCTAGTGAAATATTATCGGATATACTAGCCATTTGGTAGCGAGTCGCTTTGAACCAGTGACTGTCGGATGTATACCAAGACAATAATACTCACATAATAACAGCTCTAACAATTGTTGTTCTCACGTTTTTGTCCATTTTGGCCCTGGACCGTATCTCATTCATAAGCGTTCATTTAGAGGCGGCCTTATTACCTCTCACTTTATATAGGTGATTCTCACTATAAGGAGTATCATGCACTACTCCACCCGTAGGTATAGAAATCATTAAAAGTTTTCTCAACTTATCCTCACCACCGCCGTATGTGCTAGTACTTGGACGTTCGGTAGTGAGTATTCAACATCTCTAGGTTAATAAACCGAGTTGTTGCTTTCCAAGTAACTCTACTAGAACTTATAACTTGGTTGTCTCATTGAACCAAGGGCCTGGATCTCCATTTCTCAAGGTTGAGTGTCCGCTATAAGTTCTTTTGTTGTGGGTTTTAAACCCATTCCCTTAACGCTTATACAGGTTGATCTTTATTACTACCCTTAGGTAGACGGATCCGAATTTGACTTCACATGGCTAGTTGTGACAGTCGCATTTTGAGATCAATTGTACTATGGTAGTGTGTCTAAGACCATTATGTCTAGACTTACCATGACGTTCTACACCTTTTCCTATTTTTCATTGTCGTCACAATGCCTTAGGTCATGTAGACACAAGCTTATTCCACGAAGGAATATCTTCCAAGACCATTCAACTTACATAGAAATTGTAATCTTTAATCATAAGTATATCTTTAAGTACACCAAGCACTATGATTATACTATTCCGGTGATTGATTATAATTACAATTAGACCTTTAGTCTATCTAGAATGATCACTCCCTTCGAGTGATCAAATTCTTCTATCTGGCCGCTTTCTTCAAGTGGTTATTATCTCTGTACCGTTTCGACTTCCCAAATATTCAATATATCTAAGTGGTTTGACCTCCTTAGAGTCTACTTTCCAGGAATCTACTTTACAGAGAATACCTCTCAAGAATCTATTTGAACATTCGAAGTACTTTCTTTTCAAGATAATGGAATTGTGATAGGACAATCCTTCTGATGTTCTAGAAATCTTTATTTCTAATATGACATCGGCTAATCCCATATCTTTCATGTCAAAGTTCTGTTTTTAACATGTCTTTGGTATTCATGATCAATTCATGACTACCATTGTTATCCACGTAAGTGACGTACTATTAACAAATGATTCGTATGTTCCTTTAATGTATGTAGACACATTTGTCACATTCATTAATCTTGAATCCATTTGATAACATAGTTCTATCGAACTTCTCATGCCACCGTTTAGTTGCTTGTTTAGTCCATATGAATACACAAGTAGATCCAACACGGTTGTGCGACATAGAACGCTCTGTTGTGTCATTTGGGATAATCTTGCATACATCATCATGTACTTTTGACAACTATCCTGGCTTTATACTTATCAACAGATCCATAAGCTTTATACTTTCTTTTAAGAATCCAATTGCAACCTAATGGTTTGCAACTTGGAGGGAGATCTACCAATTCCCAAGCATTATGAATTTTTATCTCACTGTTAATAGCCTCTTTCCAGAACGAACTATCCGGACCAGATAATGCTTCCTTAACAGTTGTTGATTCGTTTTCCAACATAAATGATAGAAAATCAGGACCAAAAGACTTTTCCACTCTTGCCCTTTTACTACGTCTAGGTCCTTCATCTTCCACTTGAGATGGACCGTTTGTAGTCTAATATTTGAAGGTTTCATCCTTGGTACATCTAGTTTTTGCAACCCAACGGTTTGCATAAGGAAGTGTTGGGTTTTACGGGTCCATGCGCAGCGGAATTAAGCATTAAAACATAAAACCCAAGAAGCCCTAGGATACGTTCTATACAATTAATTTGAATACCTATGAGATAGAATTAAACCAACCTTGAAACGCTTTCCGGTCTTGAGCTATCGAACGATTTGATTATGTGATATCGAATCACAAACTTCGTTCTTCAACTTGCTTGAACTTTAGGCCTTGATCGATGAACGAGCGAAGACCCTCTTTTGGTATCCACACCTTTGAATGAATCCAAGAACAATTTCTTGTTGATTGCTAGATCTAAACCTTGAAGAATATTGAGAAAATTTGATTGTGAATTTTACTTTAAAATTTCGGCTAGGCTTTTAGGTCTGACAGAACCCTTGTATTTATACTACAATAGTGTAAATATCTCTTCTAATCGAATTAGGAGAGACATGCTGTCAAACCGCGTACTGGCCTATTATGTCGCGCGGTATATCAAGCCATTGGCTTGATATGTCGCGCGGTATATATAGCCGTATACGTAAACTCTCAACTATTCTTCCTCCGGTTTAACCAATTCATTCTAGTTGTGTGTGACCCAATAGGATTACATTATGTTGGCAATGAGTTCGATCATATCGAACCTCATAAGACATAAGCGGACTCTAGCAAGCCATTATGTCTACCCAAATAATGCAACGTAAGAGTTCACGTTTCCAATGGTGTACTTCCATTTATCCCTTTGTCTCACGATGTTATATTTGAACACAAGTCATGGTCCTTGTCAACTTGTTATTGTTCAATGCTTTCTCGATTCTTGAGTATAATGATAATTCCAATCATATTGGGGTACGGCCATACACTTTCATCATTATCACTCATCGAGGGGCCCAAGCATAACATCTCTCTTCCGAGGGACAAATTCCTTCTTGACTTATCATCCTTCCCATCATGAATCCGATCATGCCAACGATAGTCTTTATAGATATCGTGTTAAGATATCGTTTGACTAAAATCAAACATGACTTTCATCATATGTAAGGTTACGATAATCTTAGGTCTAGGAAATAAATGAAGTAACCGTATGAGATTTAAGTATGACATTTGACCATGACATAAATCTCATGCGGGTCATGTCCAAATACTTGTTCTCTAACAAGTACCCATAATTTCAATGTGCATCTCTTATGCATATAATCATCACATGATTATCCATTGACAATTATACTAATTTATTCTCTTAATAATTAGGGACAGTAGATTATTATAAACAAATATGCAAACTATATAATAATCAAATAATAAACATAAACGATAAAGATGATACATAACGGTTTTCGCTAAACATAACTAAAGCCTAGGGCATTACACCAACAGTCTCCCACTTGCACTAGGCTCCATTTATGTATCGAATACTCATGGATCTAACATGCCCATCATGCTTCTGCCTATGCGAGTGTCTTTGTAAGTGAATCCCTTATGTCATCATCGGCTGATACTTTGTATATTTTAACGTTTTCTCATTCTTTATGAATTCCTCGAAGAACGTCTAAGTGAGTGTTTGGATCACTGTTGTGACCTTGGTTCCATTGTTTGCACAAGTGGCACCACTATTGTCATAACAAAAGTTTCACCAATTAGTGATACTTGGAAAAACACTTGAAGTATTTCCAAAATACTAAATGATCTTTCGATCCAAACTGCCTCTTTCAGCTACATCATATGTTGCTAAAGTATGGCCTTAGTAGTAGAATCGGCTACAATTTCTGCTTGGAACTTTTCCAATCAAAACCGCACCTCTAATAAGCACAAACATAAATTCTAATTGCGATTTTAAAATAACTTTGTCAGTTTGGAAGCTAGCATCTTTGTAACCCTTACAACAAGATTAACTTCCAATCTTTCAAATCCCAAGAACGTATCCTTAGTTCTTCTTAAGTACTTAGGATCATCTTGATCGCCATCCATTGGTTCTCAACAGATCAGATTGGTATCGACTCATCATGCTTATAGCATACGAGACGTCGAGTCTAGTACAAATCATGGCATACATGACAGATCCAAATGCCGAAGCATATGGAACTTCATTCATTCCCTTTTGCTCATCAATTGTCATAAGACAATGAGTATTGCTTAAGAGAAAATACCATGACCCATTGACAAGCCACTTTTCTTAGACTCTTCTAAGAATCTTGTTAATGTGAACACTTTGACTCAAACCAATTTATCCTTCTAGATCTATCTCTATAGATCTTGATGCCAAGGATGTAAGCGGCTTTACCCATATCTTTCATTGAGAAACCTTTCCTTGACCAAGACTTAACAGCTTGAGTGTCGGAACTTGTTTTTCAAATGAGTAAGATATTATTGTAATAAACAATAGACATAACACCATGCTCCCACTGAATTTCATGCATACACAAGGTTCATCTTTGTACTTGATAAAGTCAAACTCTTTGACCAATTCATCAAAACAAAGATTCCAATTCCTTGAAGCTTGCTTCAATCCATCTCATGGATCCTTGCAACATGCATACTTTATTAGAGTTTCTTGGATCGACAAACTATTCGGGTTGTGTACTTTACACATCCTTAATAATCTTTCCATTTAAAGAAAGTCGTTTGTCATCCATTTGTCATATCACATAGTCACAATATGCGATCATGGCAATTGAAATTCTAACAGACATCGACATTGTAATTGGCGGAAAAGGTTTCAACATAGTCAATACTATGAATTAACCTAAGTCCTTTTGCTACAATCCTTAGTCATAAAAGTATACACCTTCACATCCATGTTGGTCTTTGAAGACCTACTTGCACCCTTTAGTTTTTACACTTTTAGGTAGCCCAATCAAGTTCCAAACTTGATTGTTAAACATGGATTGTAATTTGGATTCCATGGTTCCTAACCATTTATCCAAATTAGGAGAGGACATCGCTTCTTGATAGCAAGTAGGATCGTCATTCTCAATGACTTCCACTTCATCACTTTCCGCAACGAGAAATCACTATTTCTTGAGTTCGGATCGTAACCTATCCAATCTACGATGGACTTGTGCATCTTGAACCGGTTTCACAACTCCTTTGTGAACTTGGTTCTCGTCTCTACTCTTGGTTCCATATTATTTTCTGTTCTTGAACTTCTTTCAAGATTAATTTTACTCCCACTCGATTCTTTTATTGAGAAACTAATTTTCAAGAAACGAATCGTATAGAGCAACAAACATTTTGTTCTCTTTGCGGTTGTAAGATTAATTTCCGAAAATAACCTTGTCAAATTTGGTGCTAACTTTATAAGAGACAAGTCTCTTTACATAAGATTCGCAACCCCAAATCTTCATGAAAGTCAAACTAATTTTTCTTCCATGCCACATCTCATGTGGGGCCTTAGGAACCGATTTAGTAGGGACTCGATTCAAAGGTAACCGCATTATTTCTAATGTATATCCTCAAAAGGAAATAGGAAATAGGAAAGTCTAATTGACACATCATCGAACGAACCATGTCCTACAAGGTTCAATTCCTCCTTTCGTACACACCATACAATGTGGTGTTCCGGTTGGAGTCAACTTTGAAACGATTTGATAGTTTTGAGATGATTGTCAAACTCTTGGCTCAAATATTCATTACCTCGATCTAATCGAAGTACTTAACAGCTTTCTTTACCAAGTTGTTTTGTACTTCATCTTTGAAATGTTCAAAACATCTCAAACGATTCACCTTCGGACTTCATCGATAGACATAGTCATATCTAGATAAGTCTTTAGCGAAATGTGATGAAATACCGAAATCTTCCCCTAGCAATGCTTCTTAATGGTCCACATACATCTCATGTATAATGACCAATAAGTCACTAGCCCTCCCACTACTTTAGTGTAGGGTGGTTTGGTCGATAATCTCAATAAATAAGATTCACATTCCTCAAATGATTCATGGTCATATGAGTCTAAAAGTCCATGTTAATGGAGTTTAGATATATGTTTCTTATTTATTTGACCAAGCCGGCAATGCCATATAAACGCTTTGTTCATATTGTTCCTGGTTTAGATTTCCCATTTATATCATAGATATCTTCAATATTATTTTGTTTCTCATCATCAAGGATATGAAGATCATTTAATGACATATGCATTACAATAAGACATATTATTAAATAAATATAAAACTTCTTATTGAAAATAAGAAAATTATATCCTTCATCATCCATTTAAGAAACAGAAATAATACTCCTACTCAAATCTGGAACGTAGTCATACTTGTTCAAAACAAGTACTACTTCACAAGGTAAAGTGACTTCATAAGTCCCTTATGGCTAATGTTGCAACTCTTGCTCCATTCCCATGCTTAGGTTTAATTTACCTTATTTGAGTAGCTTTCTATTCTTTGTTCCTTGCACATTTAAACAAATGTGAGATCCAATCCGGTATCATATACCCAAGAACAAGAAGTCGAAAGGAAAATATCTATCATATAGATACTTGAAGTAGTAGCAATCATATTGCCCTTCTTCACCTTTTAGGCCTTCCTAATAAGCCTTCCTAATAAGCCTTGCAACTTTGCTTCCAATGACAATCTTATTGCAATGATAGCAAATTGCATCCTTTTGAGACACTTTGGGTTTAGCCTCTTCGGTTTTGACAACTTTTGTCCTAGGTTTAGCAACTTTTGCTTTACCTACTTTTCCTTCCTTTGTGAACCCTTTCTTGTGTTAACCATTAACACAATTCGCGGATTGCTCCTTCTTTCATCATATGAATTAAGAGCTTTCACCACAACATATATCTTTTGCCTAGCTTGCACTTGGAACATTTCCTTTTTGCGTTATGCTATAACAAAAAGAATAGTTATCATGTGCTCAAGGTTCTTCATAAGAGCCTTCAACCATGGTGGCAAATACAAGGCAAGCAATATTGTCAGAATCATCACTATGTTTCTAATGTTGCTTCCTTATTTGCCCTTTGCAACATTTGCTATAGGTTCAGTAGGAACGAATTCGTCAAGAACGTACACATTTACCCAAGAACCATTCTTTAGGCTTCTGATCCAATCAGAATTAAATGTATCGTTCCTTTCGAACTTTGTCCTTCATAAGGACGAATCGCTATTATCATTATGTAATGCTATTTCTACAACAAAATATACAAATTATATGAACACATATCAATATCAACACATTTATCATTTAAGAGCAAATAATGTATTTTACAAATACTCCCACTAAATCATACACCTTCCAATGCTAATAAGCATAATATGCATTTAATGGGCTAAGATCCAACTTTAATTTAATCTCAAGTACGCTATGGCGCACCGCTCAAGATTAAACTAATTAGGTAGAAAAACATCAATCATATCGTATATGACTCTTAGGACTAAGATCCATCTTTAATTTGATCTCAAGTACGCTATGGCGCACCGCTCAAGATCAAACTAATTAGGTAGAAAACATCAATCATATCATATATGACTCTTAGGATCTTTTATGAGATTTATTTAAGACATCATATGTCTAAGCATATTTTAATCTCATCTTATGCCTTGGGTCCAAAACCATTTTGATAACCCAATTAAGTTCATCCGTTTTAAACGTATAGGAACCACCATTTCCTCATCTTGCTCGCAAACGGAATAGAATCAAAGCACCTTGCTATGGCAAGCCCACCCAAAACTATCCGAGTGGTCTCAAGTGTTTAAATCATGGATTGGCATAAAGAACTTAAAAGTTAAATGAAGGTTCTTTAAGGTAGATTATAAGCATATTAGGAAAGATAGTCATAATCATGCACCAGGTAAGTTCCCAGGAAGATAGGTGAGCCACAAGGACTACTTAAGTACCAACTCTTCCTTAGACGTAACTCTCCTAGTCATGCACAATTAGAAATCAACTCTGATTTGGCAACATAATCACTACCTTTTATAAACAATTAGTTTCCTTTTAAATTTCGCGTATTTATGACTTGTTTCCATAAACAATCATAAGATCCAAAATTTACAATGTTTAAATCTAAACATATTAGGAAACTAAATATCATGTTTCAACTAAACATTTTAGGAAATCACAATTCAATGTTTCAACTAAACATCTAATAAAATTCTTAACACTTAAGAACAAATAATTCATGCATCGCAATAATTATTAAAATCATATTTTAATCAATTAATCATGCATATCAATGAATCAATCTAGCATGGACTTATAAACTCAATTTTATAACATCCATTTTCATATACATAGCAATAATTATTAAAATCATATTTTAATCAATTAATCATGTATATCAATGAATCAATCTATCGCGGACTTATAAACTCAATTTTATAACATCCAGATTTTCATATCAACATATCGATTGTAAACACAATCACGGAATAGCGTAAAAATTGAACAACCGATTTCGCCTGCCGCCAAAAGCTTATTATGTCGCGTGACAACATCAGCCCGCAGGCTTGATATGTCGCGCGACGTAACAAAGCCAGCTTAACTGAAATCCACATGGCTCAACATGTCGCGCGACATAAGCGGCCAAGTAACAGGATTTCCAGATTCGAACCAATACAGATTACATGTAATTAAATCACGTAAAACATCCTTTTTACAGATTTAATTCAAGATAATTCAACGATTTTCACATTGTTTCACATAAACAATTAAAAATTCTATCACATTCAAAACATGCAATAAGCATATAAACAATTTATATCTTAAATCTAGCATGTTAATTCAAACTTAACCATACGAACGGGGCTCTGATACCACTGTTGGGTTTTACGGGTCCATGCGCAGCGGAATTAAGCATTAAAACATAAAACCCAAGAAGCCCTAGGATACGTTCTATACAATTAATTTGAATACCTATGAGATAGAATTAAACCAACCTTGAAACGCTTTCCTAGTCTTGAGCTATCGAACAATTTGATTATGTGATATCGAATCACAAACTTCGTTCTTCAACTTGCTTGAACTTTAGGCCTTGATCGATGAACGAGCGAAGACCCTCTTTTGGTATCCACACCTTTGAATGAATCCAAGAACAATTTCTTGTTGATTGCTAGATCTAAACCTTGAAGAATATTGAGAGAATTTGATTGTGAATTTTACTTTAAAATTTCGGCTAGGCTTTTAGGTCCGATGTAACCCTTGTATTTATACTACAATAGTGTAAATATCTCTTCTAATCGAATTAGGAGAGAGTGCAATCCAAACCGCGCATCGGCCTGTTATGTCGCGCGGTATATCAAGCCATTGGCTTGATATGTCGCGCGGTATATATAGCCGCATACGTAAAACTCTCAACTATTCTTCCTCCGGTTTAACCAATTCATTCTAGTTGTGTGTGACCCAATAGGATTACATTATGTTGGCAATGAGTTCGATCATATCGAACCTCATAAGACATAAGCGGACTCTAGCAAGCCATTATGTCTACCCAAATAATGCAACGTAAGAGTTCACGTTTCCAATGGTGTACTTCCATTTATCCCTTTGTCTCACGATGTTATATTTGAACACAAGTCATGGTCCTTGTCAACTTGTTATTGTTCAATGCTTTCTCGATTCTTGAGTATAATGATAATTCCAATCATATTGGGGTACGGCCATACACTTTCATCATTATCACTCATCGAGGGGCCCAAGCATAACATCTCTCTTCCGAGGGACAAATTCCTTCTTGACTTATCATCCTTCCCATCATGAATCCGATCATGCCAATGATAGTCTTTATAGATATCGTGTTAAGATATCGTTTGACTAAAATCAAACATGACTTTCATCATATGTAAGGTTACGATAATCTTAGGTCTAGGAAATAAATGAAGTAACCGTATGAGATTTAAGTATGACATTTGACCATGACATAAATCTCATGCGGGTCATGTCCAGTCACTTGTTCTCTAACAAGTACCCATAATTTCAATGTGCATCTCTTATGCATATAATCATCACATGATTATCCATTGACAATTATACTAATTTATTCTCTTAATAATTAGGGACAGAGATTATTATAAACAAATATGCAAACTATATAATAATCAAATAATAAACATAAACGATAAAGATGATACATAACGGTTTTCAGTTAAACATAACTAAAGCCTAGGGCATTACACCAACAGGAAGATCAACCATCTTCCTAGAAGAGTAGGATGAATTTGTCCTTCAATTGTATCTTGTTTTCTTCTTCTTATTAAGAAAATCACTTATAGTTTCTATAAATTTTCTTTTATACATTTCCTATCATTTCAAGGAAGTATATTCTTTAAAGAATATAACGTGTCTTGCTTAAGTATTTCTACTTTAGCCGAATACCCCCACACTTGAGGTGTACCTCCACATATCAAATATTTTATGAATGTCCTAATTCATATTTAATATTTTCTTTTATGTGGAGTCATTTAATTGTAATAACCAAGTTATCTACAATGTCTTTCATCTCCTTGAGATGAACCGACGACATAGTCATATCTATGTAAGGAAACTCGTTTGAAGAATACTGCATTTTTCATTTCAAATTTGTTCGTCACAAATCTATATGCAATACTGTTAGTTTGCATATCCAATGGAAACGTAATCCATGGTTTTGGGTCCTATCTTAACCTCTTTAGGTTTAGATATTTCTACCTTTGCTAGGTATACCCACATAAGACGGAACTTATCAATAAGGAGTTCACCATCTCCTTAAAAGTTCTATCTTCCTTTTTTTCAATTGATTTGAGTGTGTAAGAAGCATTCGTTTGATAAATATGTGTCAGCGTCCAAACAATTATTTTTCAAACGGTACTACATACTAACCACCTCTATCACTTCGAAACTCTTAATTGCTAATTAAGATGAATCACAAACCTTATTGTTTACTTAAAACTTTAAGGTTTTACTATTCCAAAAGACGAACTTTTGCATTATCAAATAATCACAAACCTTATTGTTTACTCAAAACTTTAAAGTTTTACTATTCCAAAAGACGAACTTTTGCATTATCAATTGCAATCATAAATAGAAGTAAAGAACTATCTATTTACTATCTTTAGTTTGAACTGATTTCTACAAAAGAAATCACAATTGATTTGCGAATCAAACTTCATCTTAGGTAGTAATTTTAAATTAACTCGTCGACTTAGTGAATTTAAATTTACTTAACCTAATTGAACACGCCATAACAATTGGAACACTTCAAACCAAGTAAATAAAATTTGAAATTTTATTCTTCGCACTTAGGCGGATAAACAATTGCAATTTAAGTTAAGGAGTCCTTCAACAAGGTACCCTTTACTAACACAATAACCACATTTGGTCTATTCAATCTTATGCCCCTAGGCTAAGTTGATCAAAGTCCAATGGAACATTTCTATCTTCGTTCACATTGGGTTGAAGAGGGTTTCCATCTTGGTTGTTGATTCTAGGATGTCGACATTCCCTAGCCATATGCTCGGGTTTGCCCGCAGAATTAAAACAACTACCTTTAACCTTCTTGGTGGTCCTCTTCACTTTCCCTGTTCTTTCTCTTGTTTCCGGCACTTGTTTCCACCAAGTTCACTTTCGGTCTTTTAGTCACAATACACATAGTATTGTGCATCTCGAAAATCCCAAAGTTCTCTCGCGGTCTTTATGCCACAACACACCTTGTATTGTGCGTAATCCAAGCCATTAAGAATATAATTGCGACACAAGAAATCGCTGTGATTCCAAGTATCCAAGTCATTCTTTGCTTTGGATTCATCCTCGTCGGATATCAATGATGGATATTCCCAAAGAAAATGCACCAATTTTAATGTTGTCAAATAGACCAACATTTTCTGTTGCCACCTTTTAAAGTTCATCCCGGTAAGAATACCCGGTCTTTCCGCATGTACGAACACATGAGACGGAGGGAGAGCATTAAGAGGTGCAATCCTCGAGGTTGTACGTGAAGGAGGTTTCTTACCATGAACCGGGTGAGACGGTGTAACATTGTTGAGCATAGCGTCACCTTCGAGAAGGAGGCGTCACATTCCCTTGACTTGATTCTCGTGGAGTCTTTCTCGTTTGCCATCTTGAAGATCTTGAAGAAGCGTAATTAACTTCTTACGATTGTTGGACAATTGTGTAGGCTTCTCAAAGAACTTAACTAGAAACTTAACGTAAAAGGATAACTGAGATTGGAAACAAAGGAATTCAAGTCGAGTCTTGTATTTAATACAATCTCCGTAAGAAGTTATTGCCCCGCACAGGTGCTTACGGTTTATATGGCAATCTTCTAGTAAGATAAAACGACTTATAAGTAAATGATAGGAGCACTCCAAATCAAATACTCTAGCGAACAACACAATGTTTGAAACTTTGGACTTTGAAGGATTTAATGCAACAATATGCAATGATTTGGGTATGTTAATCTATCTTACTAGAGGGTAGGAAGGGTCAGAATACTGTATATATTGATTGAAATTCGGAGGGGAAGTATATAAAGAGAGTCAAAGGGTTTGGTGGCTTTTCCCTTGAAAAGTCACAACTTTTCGGGTATAACAACACTTTGCACGGCCGTGTCCCAATGAACTGCACGGCCGTGCAAGGCAATATGCACGGCCGAGTTCACGGCTCGGGCCACGGTCGAGTGGCGAGGCAAGGCACGGTGCACGGCCGTGTCCTGAAACGCTTGCACGGCCAGTACGAAGCTTCTTGACTGCTCGTCGTACCC
Organism: Adenophora triphylla var. japonica; assembly: GCA_022495995.1. Classification (NCBI taxonomy): domain Eukaryota; kingdom Viridiplantae; phylum Streptophyta; class Magnoliopsida; order Asterales; family Campanulaceae; genus Adenophora; species Adenophora triphylla. The sequence goes on from JAFEMH010003767.1 coordinate 206,240, forward strand.
TTTAGCCACAAACAAGTCTACACGATTTTGGGACCAACCCAAAACACACTTTGACCCAATATTTAAGTTACAAATCATTTGTCATTAATTTCTCATTCACACGAAAATGGTTTTGAGACATTAAATGAGTTATATATAATCTACAACAAATGTAGATTACCATTTGTAACTAGTTTCGTTAACACATAACGAACTTCCGTTAGAAACTAGATCAACGTTAAGTTAAACTTAACTTTCCGTTATCTATTTCCAACAATTTTAATACTCACAACACCATTATAATTTACTATTCTCTCCACTCATTCTCTCTCCTATTTTACTTTTACACTCACAACATTTATATCATTATTTTTTTCTTTAATCCACGCGTGAACAGTAACTGTGAAGTATCTAAGTGGACGGAGGGAGTATATAACAATTATTATCATTATTTATATTATTTTATTATTATTAATTATACATGATATTAATTTATATCTTTTTATTACAATAATTTTAATTATTAATTAAATAATTTTATTAATATAATTATTATTAATATAATTATTATTTAATAATCTTTTTAAAATCTATAGTATAAATCAAGGCTGTATTTTGAACAGTAGAGTGAACAGTTTCAACCGCGAAAATGACCCTTTTGCCCTCACTATTCACTCCCTTTCCTGTTTTGCCCTCCCACCTTTGTATGTCGTGCGACATACATGACATTAATTTTCAAAAATAACTTTTCCCTCCTAAAATTTGAATTTTTGTAAAAAGAGCTCCACATTAAAAAAAAAATAAAAAAAATAGTATGTCGTGCGACATACTCCCTCCGTCTCATACCTACGTGCACACTTTCCATTTTGGGCGTCCCAAACCTACGTGCACATTTCCTAAAATGGAAAGGAATCTTTACTATTCCCTCCACTCATTCTCTCTCCTACATTATTTTAATACTCACAACACCATTATAATTTACTATTCTCTCCACTCATTCTCTCTCCTATTTTATTTCCACACTCACAACACTTTCAATATAATACTCTCTCCTTAATTTACGTGAAAAGTCAAACTAGGCACATAGGTTCGAGACGGAGGGAGTACTTGTTCTTAAATTTTTTTTTTTTTAAATTAAAAGAAAATAGAAAAAAAAAAACTCACGTGCGGGCATATGCTAGTTATGTACTCCCTCCGTCCCACGTGAATACAAACTTATTTCCTTTTTGGTTCGTTCCACGTGAATACAAACTGTCCAAAATGGAAATAAATTTATTATTTTATATTCACCCTACCCCACCCACTCATTCTCTCTCTTCATTTCCTACCACACAATTTATTCAACCAACTCCACTCATTCTCTCTCTTCATTTCCTACCACACATTTTCATTATTTTAATAATACTTCTTAATTATTGTGTCCAAGAAATTGGCTTGTAATCACGTGGGACTGAGTGGGACTGAGGGAGTATAACACAAATTCAATTCTTGCCTTTGTCGGGCCATCTTCCATTTGCTACGACCATTTGAGAGAGAGTGCAATACACTCTCGAAAATTGCAAGGCTTGTTGGCGTGTGTCTTTAATCTCGCAAGTGGGTGAGGACAACAACTTTCACAAGCATGGGAGTCTTTCCTTAGTCAAAAATTCTTTTAAGTCATCCATCCAAGTCCTCTTATTTTGTCACCACTATGTGAGAAGGCTTTAAGGTCACATCAGCCATGCCTTTTTTAAAAAGGCACCACCGCAACTGCTCTAAGAAGTTATCTGAAATTTTTTCTCGGTTTATTCCTTTTTTTTTTTTTCTTAAACATTCTGCATTCCCCTAAAGGACAACGCAAAAATATCAACTTCGGTAAAACTCGCTACTAGAGCGTGTTTAAGAAAAAGTCAAATTCGCTACTAGTAATAAAGAGTTTACCCTAAAAAAGTATAAGATCGGGGATCGCTACTGCCGGTAGCAAGTTTTATCCAAGTTGGTCTAAATATTTTCATGGCTTGTTATTCAAGAAAATAACTTTAAAAAAAAATGAGAAAAAAAAAACGAAGTTTTCTTCACGGTTATTTTTGGTTAGTGAACAATGATTTTTTTTAATTTTTTATTTATGACCCATTTTTTTCTTGCTATTTGGAACACAAAATCATGTGAAAAATAAGAATTTTTTTTCTTAACAACAACAACATTACCATAGTATTGCAAGGTAAATAGTAAAGTTACAAAAAAGTGTTACAAAATTTGATTTACAAAATAAAATGATGTGTTAAGATTTTGTTGGAGTTTTTAATTAGAGTGTGGCGGGTTCACAATCGATGCAACCAATAAAATATCGTCACCTCATTTTGTATCCACCTTTTTGTACACTTTTTTTTTTGCCCCTAGCATTGCCCGTGTTGCAAAGGCTTTCACCTACGGTGGGATAAGGAGGGTCGAATATACGCAGTCTTGCTCCTCTATTAAAGCACATAGAGGTTGTTTTCGGATGAAACATGATAAAAAAATGTGTCGGAAATTTCATGGACTGGGCCTAGCGCCTATAGTGGTTAGGCGGGGTTTAGACGGAGTCTATGCGGGGCCGAGAATTTAGACATGATTTATAATATCCTAGTGAAATAACTTGAGATCTGTGATTTCAATGGATCAATTCATGATTTAAGTCTTTAGCGAGGGCTTTTTGAAATTTATAACGATAAGAAACGACGACATTTTAGTTTTAGGATAAAACATTTTATAAAATATTAAGCTAGTAAGGTGGATCTCGGTGGTAGGCGACGCCGAACTTTACTGGTCGGCTCGTAGGGTGCTTAGACAACCATTTTTATTTACTAAGCGATTTTCTAAACGAATTTGGAGTTAGACGTGACGATTTTGTGATCGTGTAGCGCATAGGCGGAGCTTAAACTGCTTAGGGGAGCTTAAACTGCTTAGGGGAGCGACTTTTAGAACGCACAAAAAAAAAAAAAATAGCTAGTCTCTGTATCAATCGGATAACAGTGAAAAAAAGGTTTTTTTTTTTCTCAACAATAATAGTAGGTTTTATGGCTTGTTCATGGCCATCATTTTTAAATGTCTATTGAATCATCGGCTGGATTGTTAAAACCGTTAGATTTGTGTAGTAATAATCTGACAACTATAGTTAGGGGACGGCATTTTAGAATAATAAATTAACAGTTTTAAACTCCTAAAAACTAAAAAGCTCCATTTCTTGTAGCGTTAAAAAAATATTAATTATTCTTATACTACCCACAACGGTGACTTCGATTGTGGGTCACGACCCAAAAAAAAAAAAAAAGAGAAAGTCAAGAAAATGTCATGATTTGGGCGGCCAGCCAACCCAGATTGGGTCACAAAAAATGTTTTGATTTTGTACACATGTCACCCTTTCATTGGGTATTGGGTGACATGTGTTTATATAAATATATTTTTAAAACTAGTATATTTTATATAATTATATAAAATAAAAAAATAAAAAATATGTCAAAATTCATTAAAAAAAAATTATCAAAATTTAAGAATTTATAATTGTATGGGTAATTATTTAAAAATAAATAAAATGATACGTATTTTAGGTAAGTTGGAGTAAAGAAAAATAAATATTTTATTAAAAGATTGGGTTGGGTTGGGTTAGGTCACTGTTGAGAGTATAAATTATATAAGGTTGAGAGTTGTGTATATGAAAGTGAGAGAAATTAGTAGTTTATTTGAGGTTGGGTTGGGTCACTGTCTCACTGATGATGGGGATAGCCTTATTCCATTCGGAATCACTTTTTCATTATTATTGCTTCATTTATTATTTTTTTTTTTAAAAGGAAGAAAGAAAGTATTTGACAGATACTTTCCAATTTTGCTATGTAAAATGTATGTATATGTATGAATAAAAATGTTCATTACAAGTGTACAATGACAATGCTATTATGTACAACACCATATAAAATCATATTGGTTCAAAAATCCTCACTCTATATTTAATACAAAACTCATCATCATTAAGAACCTGCATTATCAATTTCATCAGGGCTGATAACTATTCCATGAGCTAGTCCTGATCGGCCCAAGAAATTTCGTCCAGAAGACGACGGTGTTGAAGTTGCACCTAGTTGAACATGGGGTGGTATTGGTGTTTCAGGTGAGTGGCCGGATACACAAAGAACACCAGAATCATCTTGCTCCCAAAATACTTCAACCATTATGCCTCTTGGATTTTCTGCAGACTCCGTCCCTGGAATTCCTACGTATCTTGCTCCAACGGGTATCTGAATTTTCATCAAGAATGTTGTTAGAAATATTGGAAAGAATTGGATCACTGTTGGTTCACCGGGGCATTTCTTGTAATAATAAAAAAAAAGTTAATTGAATCTATAGCACATTTACCTTAACTGATGGACCCGAGGTCAAAGTCAAAGTAGTAAATCTCCCCTCAGCAGCAGCACTTTCTAACTCTGCCTGCTTTGCGATGTTCAAGAAGACTTCTTCAAGGGTTGTCAGACTCAGCTGAATGTCTGTGATACCAAATTCTTTTTCTCTTTCTTGGAGCTCTTCAAAGAAATTCTAAATTGCAACAAATATATTAGCAAAAATGCAATTCTGCTCAGTAATTGACTTCGACAAAATTCTGATATTCCTCTCAACATCTTTTCTATCGAGCATTAAGCAACTTAAGAATGTTAGTGGAGAGATTTCAGACCTAAGAAAAGTAAATTTTAGAAGAATGAGAAGCCTTTTACCGACAGCAGGCTCTCCTTGTCATGTGGTATGATGAAGGTCATGAAGGACTTGTTCTCTTCTTTTGGTATTACATCTAAACGCTGCGAAAACAAAAATAATTATCAAGTCTGAACCAGGAATTTTTCGGCTATTAAAACTCAAAGTAGCTGCGATATCCGACATACATTTTTGAAAAATTGTTTCACAGGCTCATGAGTTGCTGTGGTGAATTCATCTCTGGTGGGAGTTCCATTAGTGCTCTCAGAGAAGCTAACATTTGCAACAAAACCAGTTCCAAACCTTGACTTCAACCTGATTGACGTTCCGATGCAGCGAAGCCTACCCTTGGTCATGATCCCTATACGGTCACTTAATATGTCAGCTTCTTCCATTGAATGTGTTGTTAGAACAACGGCTCTCCCTTTCTTTGCATTCTCAATAATGTCCCAAACATGCCTTCGTGTTATTGGATCCATACCAGTAGTCTGCACATTTTAAAAAATGGTGAAAAAGATTTGGAGTTTATTAGACATTAAAATTTTATACAAGATAATAAGTTTTTATTAAAAAAAGTATAGTTTATAATCTGTATACCGGTTCATCCAATATGACCAACTTTGGTTCACCAATGAGGGCTATTGCAACACTGAGGCGGCGTTTCATGCCTCCACTATAGCTACCAGCTCTCATTCTGGAAGCCTCAACAAGTCTGACCTCTGCTAATGATTTCTCCACGACCTGTATAAAATTAAATAAACTCAAGTCCAAATGTCGTCTCATCCACCGTCTGGTACCCATATATACAAGATAAAATTCTATGCTATTGAAACACTTACCTCAGTAACTGAAGAAGGGGGAAGACCCTTAATACTTGCAAAGAGGTGGAGGTGCTCTTGACCAGATAGTGCATCCCAAAGAATATCAAACTATTGAAATATAGGCAAAAAATAGCTTCATTTATGTATAACCATTGGCCAGAAAGAGATTATACAAACACACACACACACATATATATAAACTTTCTTTTAAATATAGGGGTCAGAAGAAAAGGAGTTACCTGCGGGCATACGCCTATCATTCTACGAATGTTTGACATTCCAACTGAGCTTCGAATGGAATGTCCATATATTAATGCTGTTAACAAGGCATGCCATACCAACATAAGACCTTGTGATTTTCAAAGGGCTACCGACGAACAAGAAAATGAGAAAGAAGCTATTACCATCTCCAGCAGTAACCGGTGTGATTCCAGTTAAACAATTGATTGCAGTAGTTTTCCCAGCTCCATTGGGTCCAAGAAGGCAAAATAGTTGATCTTTTTTGAAGTTCACCCATAAGCCCTGGAAAAATAAAGTTCATATTATATTCTTCGATAAGTCGGATTGCATCTTCACAAAACATCCTCCTTAAAATAGCATAGTGGTTTCTCAAAATAATAAAAAAATATTAATAAAAACTTGAGGAACATGATAGCTTTACCTTTAGGGCATGGTAAAGTGAACTTCTCTTGCATTTAAAGCAACCAATGTTGGTTGTCCCAGGAAATATTTTTGCAAGGCCATGTATTTGAACTGCAAGACTTGGATCAGGAACGCCTTCCTGAGATTGTTGTTTCACTATATTTTCCTCCTCAAGAACGTCCTCATCATCTGGAGTTGTATGCTCCAATGGTGGAAGGGAGCGAGTGCAGCTACAAATACCACCCTCTAAAACAAGAAAGATTGTGGGTTTCTCAGAACTTGGAAGTATTGAACTTTAGAAAGAAAATAGGACAAACAATCTAGATACTTCTTTCAGTTACCTTCTGCCTTGTTACCACCTTTTCCTGTCCAATATCCAGGGTTCAGAAAGTAGAAAACTGATTTTCTCACTCCTGATGAGTTTGGGAATATATTGTCGAAATATATAGCCAGAACAAACCACAGAGCAAAAGTTGATATAAGCCAGTTATAGATATCGTTCTGCCCAAACAATTAGAAATTATTAATGAGTCGTTCGAACAAGGAGACCATACTTAGGACGAAGAGGAGCAGTAAAAGCAGATATATGTGACCAAAATAGTGCAAGTATATGGAAGACAAGAACAAAGGCGAGCATACAATTGTTATCACGCACTCCTCGTCATTTATAGCGCATTTTCCCTTGTTACTCCAGCTGATTCCAGGGTCCTCAGGAGTGGATGTTGCAACAGAAAGCAACTGAAGTGCTTGAGCAAGAAGGTTTGGCGGGAAGAATGACCAGATGATCCTGTAGGTATTAGAGTAGTTATCACTGTAAGGAAATCCAAATGCCGTGACGATCTGCAAAACAAATAAACACGTGTTATCAAATTGGATCAGTATTTCTTCTTAAATATTTCTGAGGAACTTGCCTGCGTTAGAAAACCAATGATAAACATTGAGAAGCCAATAGTTGTGGAGGAAGAGGACTTGCTGATAAAAGCCGAAAGCATAAATGCAAAACCGACCTGCAGCAGATGCGAGATACACTTGGTCATCAATTCTACAATCTACATATGGTATTGCCAACAAATGCATCATGATGAAAAATTTATGCTGGGAAAATAATCTTACCATATTTAATTGGAAAAGGAAGAACACAAGAAAAACAACTATAAAGCTGTTGTTCAAGAAAAAGTTAAACTGAAACATCATGCCGAATAGCACAGTGAAAAGAGATGAAAGCAGCGTGATAATTCCTTCCCAGGTAAGCCATGAAAGCCAATAAGCAGTATCATAAAGACCCATCATGGTCATTGCCTGTAAAAAGACAGAATATTAGGGCATAAAAGTAAATTATTTCTTTCAAGAACAAGAGACAACTTCTCAGTACCTGGCGGAGCTTGAGTTCTTTCTCTGTGATCAATGAACTAATCTGAAACACGAAACCAAACATGGCAATTGCCAGGAAAAAACTCGGACCGACGGTAGCCACAGCAGAAAACCTATCAATTGCAGGGTGCGCAAATTCCTTCAGACTAACAAGCCAGCTAAAAGATGGATCTGCTTGTACATAAAGCCACAAAGAGGTGGATATTAGTTTTTTTTATTATTATTGAATGAATTAATCTATTACAAGAGTAACACTCGTAGTGGAATTGTTAATGGAATTGTTATTGAGTACCTCCTATCAAAGACCTTGCAATTTCACGCTCTGCAGCCATTTGTAGTGGAATTTGAAATTTGAATGTTGGATCTTCAAAATCTCCTCTTTTTGCAAGAGGAGTAGAGTTTGTTTGTATTCCATAACTTATTACAGTTGCATTTCTGTCCACAAAGTGTAGAGCTCCAGGGCAATGCATAGGATCATTGAAAAGCCACGTATCCACTTCACTGCTTGTTCTAAATGATTTGACCTGCTCAAAGAGGCATGAAACATTTATTCAAGCAATCTTGTTGCAAGTCATCATTGTTTAGAAATCATGTCATGTGCAAGCATCAATCGAAATATTTGGGAGACATTTTTCACCCTTTCAAGCAATTTGTATTTCCATATTGGTCCTCAAAAAAAAAAAAAGAAAATCAGAAGATTTGAGCTTACTAAACAACAAATCAACAAGAACACCAAGGACATGATGCAGTTAACTGCACTAGTTCCTGGGAATGTATAGAGCATCACTGTTTAAAGCAATGGATATCCATCAGATGATCATTCTAGCAAGCCAAGTGATAAACTCAATTGGAGGTAAGTTTATTTGTTCCTGGTGATGAAAGTTTATATGCCTTCAAATATTATCAGGTGAGTGGAAATACCAGAACAATTTCTAATGACTAAAGAGCCATCGGGACTAGTTTACTGTAACGAGTTTCCATCTCCGAACACTACTATTGGCTTGTAACAGAAAGACATGATAACAAGAAGAGAGCTACGAAACCACCATTTTTTTTAATAAATGTGGACAATAGGAGAACAGAAAATTAGGAATTCAGCATATGCGTGAAGAAACTTACACAGCTTTGATTTAGAATCGTTTTTAATGAGAGAAATCATTTTAACAGTGGAGGGATTTTCACTACATTGTTTCACGAGATACATTTTTTAAGAATGTGACAAAGTCATAATTTGGATGGAAACTTAAAATACAGTATCTACTCAGAATTAGGAATGATAAAGGGAACCACCAATCTCTTCACATATACCAAATAATCATGTTTCCTATGACAACCAAATCAGCTTGGACAAGCTAAAACATGAATAAACTAAATAACTACACACTTGATTCACTAAGTGTATCCTTATTGGTCGGTGCTTCAAGGGATTTCTGTAGACAAATTTACCTCGATGATAGACATTGGCATTCTATTCTATTTGATTATATATAGGGCTGTTACGCGAACCGAGTTGCTCGAACTCGACTCGAGCTCGACTCGAAAAAACTCGACTCGAATGAGCTCGAGTTGAAGCTCGAGCTCGAGCTCGAACAAGAATTTTAGCTCGTGAAATTTTCGAGTCGAACAGGCTCGACTCGTTAGCTCGACAAAGCTCGTTTCGAACTCGACTCGACTCGAGCTCGACTCGGTAAACTCGATAAAAGCTCGAATTTTTCATTGTTTGTTATCAGCTCGAACTCGAACTCGACTCGTGAAGCTCGTCAGTAACTTGATTTTTTATTTTATACATTGTTTTTATATACATATATATATTTTTTATATTTTTTTTGGATAAAGAAAACTGTTTTGTACTTTTTTTAGTTGGAAAAGTTTTTTCAAAAAGTTATATAAAAAAAGTTAGAACAAAACTAAACAAATTAAAGTATACTCCGTATACCACCACTACCACCACCACTACCACTACCACCACCACTACTACCACCACCACTACCACTACCACCACCACTACTACTACCACCACTACTACCACTACTACCGCTACTACCACCACTACTATTACTACTACCACTACCACTACCACCACTACTACTACTACTATTACTACTACCACTACTACTACCACCACCACTACCACTACCACTACTGCCACCGCCACTACCGCCTACCACTACCTTGCCATTATTACTACCACCACTACCACCGCCACTACTACCACCACTACCACCAAGTACTACCATGCACTACCACCACCACTACTACCACTACTACCGCTACTACCACCACTACTATTACTACTACCATCACCACGCACTACCACTACTACCGCTACCACCTTACTACCGCCACCTTATTACCACTACTACTACTACCACCACTCTTACTACTACCACCACTACTACTACTACCACTGCTACTACCACTACCACCATTACTACTACTACCACTAACGCTACTACTACATTCTTACTACTACCACACTACTACTGCTACCACTACTACTGCTACCACCACCACTACTGCTACCACGACCACTACCACTACCACCACCACTACCACTACCACTACCACTACCACTTGCTACTACCACTACCACTACTACCACTACCACTACTAGTCTACTACCACTGCTACCACCACTACTACTACTACCACTACTACTACTAGTCTACTAAATGTCCTCTCTTATTTATAAAAGAGTAAGGTTGGTTGTTCCCCTCTTTGTAATTTTAAGGGTACCATCCCTTTTTTTGTTTTATATACTTTCATTTCTTTTAAAAAAATTAAGTTTTATTTTTTTCAAAATTCATAACTTTTTTATACAACTTTTTGCAAAAATTGTATGTAGTAAACAAAAGTCTAAAATAGTCTTATTTATCCAAAAAAAATTGAAAAAAAATAAAAGTTAACTTTTTTCAAAAAACTGTTAAGTTTTATTTCTTTCAAAATTCATAACTTTTTTAATAAAACTTTTTGCAAAAAATGTATGTAGTAAACTTAGGTCTAAAATAGTCTTATTTATCAAAAAAAAAAAAAAAATTGAAAAAAATAATAATATACTACATACAAAGTTAACGAAATCTGTTAAAAAATTAACTGTTAAGCTCGAACTCGAAATAAGCTCGTTAAGCTCGAACTCGAAATAAACTCGTTAAGCTCGAACTCGAAATAAACTCGTTAAGCACGAACTCGAAATAAACTCGTTAAGCTCGAAAATTTGTTTCCAAAAAAGATCAAACTCGAACTCGGATCGTTTAAGCTCGAAATCGAGATCGACTCGAGAAGCTCGCGAGTAGCTCGCGAACAACTCGAACTCGATCGAGCTCGAGTTCGAACCACCGATTGAACTCGAACTCGAACTCGAGAAAAACTCGAACTCGAGAAGAAATAAACGAGCTCGAGCTCGAAAACAGAAAACTCGTTCGAACTCGGTAATGAGGCAGAAATAGGTAAATATAATGAGGCAGAAATAGGTAAATATAATCTTTAGAGGTTTGATTTGTTACTGCTCACTCAATCCCAAAAGTAATGTCAATTTTTATAAGTGATCATTCATTCAATTATTTTAGGACCAAGGGGATAAAAAATTATGTTTGGGTTAAAAAAGTATTGGGGGTGGGGGAGTTGGGAAAGTCCCCATCAGTTACAAAATAGTGGTCAAACAAAAGTTAGTTGGACAATTTTTTAAGTTTTTACATTTTCGTCCACATACTAATTTTTATTTATTTACCTTTTCGTCCTTAAACTTGCCTATTTGAGGATTAATTCGTCCTTCTGTTAGATTGCAGTCATTTGGCCGTTAAATCTAGCTTATGTGGCACAATGATGTCATGTATTTGCATATGTTGCACTGACTAATCAAGTGAAATGTTGATAAAAAAAACATTCAATAAAATTAAGGGGTATAGGTGTAGAATCTGAAACATAAATTCATAACTCCCCACCATCTTTCCCACCTCCATCCCTACTACCACCACTACCTCACCATCACCGCCACCGCCACCACAATTGTCGTCACAGCCACCACCACCACCAAAGGTGTCTTATATCAGTACTTTTGCTTGATATTTTTTTAATTTACCAGAACACATATTGCAATTGAGAACAGAGTAATGGAAATGGAGCAAGATAAATACCCAAAAGAGTGAGAGCTTGAACTGGGCCTTGGGTGCAATTGAGAACAGAGTAATGGAAATGGAGCAAGATAAATACCCAAAAGAGGGAGAGCTTGAACTGGGCCTTGGGTTGACCCTCAATTGTGGTGTCTTTCTTGCTAATAATAATGTTGTTGGTACCAAGAGACCCGCTGATTTTGCTGCTCACCGTTCTTCTTCCAAACATGGCAGGTTTGTCATCTTACATCCATTCAGTTAGCTGTGATTTTCTTTACTGATGGAGTTAATTCATTGTCTTTCTTTTTAGATTTTTTCCTACTTTTGATGGCTTTTATTTATGTTAATTAATTTCTCAAAACTTGCAGTCGCTGAAAAAAATGGAGGTGTTGCTATAAATTGATTTAAATCAAGGGTTTGTAGATCTATTTGTTTGCAGATGGAGATGGTAAATTCGTGTAGCAGACTAGCTGTAGCGACGGCTGGTGTGTTAGGAAGACTTAGGTCGAGGTGCTTAGAGTGGGAGGAAGGGGCATCGCCGCCGGAGCAGGAAGAGGGAGTATCGGGAGAGGGGTCGATCTCCGTCCCCGGCGCCAAGAAGAGAATAAAAGCCGTAGTTAGGGTGTGCTCCTAGTTTTTTTTAGGAGGGAAGTGGGAGGAAAGGGTGGAAATTTTTTAAAATTTTTCTACCTTTCATTTCCTTCCAAAAATGGAAAAAAGTGGAAGGAAATGAAAATTTCATTAACAAATATTTTTGAAGTACTTATTTTACCTCTCAAATATAATTTTCTCCTTCTTTTATTAAGGGTACAAGTGTAATTTAAAAAAAAATTCATCTCTTTCCTTCCTAAACTCGGAGCACTAAGGGTCCGCTCCTGAGTTTTTTAGGGAGGTGAAGGGAGATGAAGGGAAGGGAGGGGAAGGGAAGGGAGGGGGAGGAAATGGCGGTAGCATTTCTTTCCTCCCCAATCCGCGCACAAACAGGAAGATTGAAATGGACGAAAATGAGCACCTCATTTCCTTTCCTTTCCCTCCTAAAGAAAACTCAGGAGCACCATCAGAGAGGAAATCCTCCCCCATTTCCTCCCTTTTTCTTCACTCCCCCCCCTCCATTTTTAGACTCGGGAGCGGACCCTAAAGGGAAATCTTGAATTCCCTTCCCTTCCCTTCTCTTCTTTTCTCTTCTCTCCTCTCCTCTCCTCTCCTCTCCTCTCCTCTCCTCTTCCTTTCTTTTCTCTCCTAATAAAACTTGGGAGCGGACCCTTAGGGTTCTAAAAGATTTAAGTTATATTTAGGCCCTTCTTATTTAATAGAAATATATTTAGGTTCTTTAAGTTTAATTATTTTTATTTTAACCCCTAAACTTCCACAACAACAATAATGTTTTTCTACAAGTGGTTCCACATATGAAAAAAAAAAAAAGCCACATCAGCGGGTTTAACGACAACATAACGGTTGTCTAACAGAAGGACAAACTAATCCTAAAATAGTCAAGTTTAAGAATGAAAAGGTAAAAAAAATAAAAAAATACAGATGAACCGGTAAATATTTTAAAAATTTGACACGAAAAAGGTACTTTATCGACAATGAACAATGAATTGTTTTTCTTTAAACGCCCTCCATTTATGAAGATGCTGACAGTTTTAACCCGAAAGAAATAGAAAACAGAAATCCAGCACCCACAGAAATTGAAAGTAAAATCAATGGCGTTTTCGAAACGAACCTTGCTAGAAGGAATAGGTCTACCGGGATTATTGATCATAATCCGATTAACAATCGATCCAATCCTGGAACTCCCATTTCCGCTCCACACGAAATCGAAACAGGGGAGCTTGACATAGTGCTTATCCTCACAGGGAGGGATTGGCGGGAAGACGAGGGGTTCCGGGTCAAAGACGTTCTCGAAGTTGGTGGAATTTGCGAAGCGAGATTCAATGGCTTCCTGGATGCAGAAAATGAGGAAGATGAAGAAGATTGAAGCGAAGAGTTGAAGGAATGTGGCGCGCTTGTTCCGCCATGAGAGGAGTAAGTTTTTTGTGAAGAGGGATTTGTATTGTTGCACGAGGAGCGGGATTCCGCTCTGTAACTCCATTGCTGAGAATATGAGATTGGTCTCTTTCTCTCTCTCTCTCCCTCTCTCTAGATTGTAGAAAACCCACGGATTATATGCGTTTTAAGGCGATTTTTTTTTTTTTGTAAGTTTAATATGTTTGTACCTCTTTTAAAAACATTGCAACCATTAGTAATTCATTGGAAAATCATAGTCAATTTCTCTATTAAAAAGTTAAAATGACTTTAAAATGAGTACGGACTATTCATTTTTTTAAAGCTACTAAAATAACTTTTTTTTAATGAGTTGAGTTGCTAAAATAACTTTTAGACAGAGGCGAATCTAGAATTCATGAGAAAATAGATCTCGAGAAAAGACTACTTTATAAGATCTCGTCAATATTCGCATGACCTCCTTCAACCTCTTTCTGGTTGACTTATTTTCGTACTGAATCGGGGAATAGCTGTCTATAAATTGAGAGTCATGGAAAGCTCATCCCATTCGGATCAGTCCGGCCAGCAGACAGCAAGCGGGTTGGGACCGAAGCTCGCTACGCCAGTGCAAAGTCTTAAGCTTAAAGAGGAGTTAAAGGCCGTGGTCTTAGGATTCAAAGTAGAAAGCCTTGGTAAGGGGGGTTAAAAATTTTATACAACGAAAAATATAAAATCAAACTAGTAAATAACCCCCCCCCCAAAAAAAAAGGACATATAAAACTTATTTTTTCACATACATTCAAAGTTTAATGTTATAATAAGAAGAGTGTTTATAGAAGTGGTCTCCTATTCTTCATCTTTATAAGCAGAAACACCAACAATGCCACCGGCAAAAACACCAACAAGGCCCACCGGCCATAAATAGAAAAATCAACAAGGCTACCGGCCATAAGAAAAAGCATTAAACAATACTATAATTCAAAATTTCTAACCTGCGGGACATGGAGACTCGTTGGATTTAGAGCATGAAGTAGCCGGCACACTCAATCTATTTAAATCTCGAGGTGAGGGACTCATTCCAAAATCCCAATCTAAAGTTTAGAATAAAAACAAAATGTTAATATGCATAAATACGAATTCACATTAACAAATTTATATACTGAAAGTGAGTATCTAATTTTTGAACAGGAGTATATGTCTTGTCTTTACAAAAATTGTTGTTGCAGATTGAGAAATTGCAAATTTATAAAGTCATAACATAACACAACAATAACCCTAAATATATATTTCTATTCAACATCTTTAAACACAAAATTTGAATACAATGCCTAGAAATTAATGATATTTTGAAAAAGAGTTTTTAATTTTTGAGACCTAATTTGTTAGGGCATTAGAAATTTGGGGGAATTGAGATGAGAGAAAGAGAAAAAGTAGATGAATGGAGAGAATCGAAATACCTGTGCGAAGCGGCAAATCAGGCGGCAGAGTAGTGGCTTGGTGCGACTACGTTCGTAGTAGTGTCGCATGTCGCTTCAATTCTCTTTCTGTCGACCGCAATTCAGATAAGCGCAATTTGTAAATTGAAGATATGCCCCAAGTTTGCTGAGTAAATTTTTGAGGGGGGTTAATTGAATTTTTTAAGGGGGGTTAATGTCCAAACTATAAAAAAAAATTAAAGGGGTAAAAGTGGAATAAACAGAAAGTCAGGGGGTATTTTTTGTAATAGTCAAATTTAATTATGTTCATGAAATTCTAAAAATTTCTATTGATTTTTTTATACACACTAATAGAATTACATACTCCCTCCGTCTCAAAATGTTTGTCCCATTTGACTTTTTTGTTTAACTTTGATCATAAATATATGACAATTTAATTATGTTCATGAAATTCTAAAAATTTCTATTGATTCACCATTAATAATATTATCAATAACAACTTTTAAAATTTCATGAACATGATTAATCTCTCATAAATTTGTGGTCAAAATTCAACAAAAAAAAAATCAAATGGGACAAACATTTTGAGACAAAGGAAGTATTTTTTGTAATAGTCAAATTTCATTGAAAATATGATTCATAGATTTACAAAATAATTTATTTTGGATTATAACATGAGTATATTTTTTTTTTTACTTCTGAGAGTTAGCTGGCTCTCAGAGTTTCTATTGCTCTTAGAGTTGCCTCTCAGAGTTTTCATGGCTCTGAAACATAACTCTCAGAGATGGATGAAATTATGGTCTGAAGGGTGTTGGAAATAGATAACGGAAAGTTAAGTTTAACTTAACGTTGATCTAGTTTCTAACGGAAGTTCGTTATTTGTTAACGAAACTTGTTACAAAATGTATTCTACATTTGTTGTAGATTATTAAACTCATTTAATGTCTCTAAACCGTTTAGGGTGAATGAGAATTAATGACAAGTGTTTTTTGTAACTTAACGAGAGTTAAATAAAGGGTTAAAGTTAACTTGGGTTGACTTGGGTCGATCCAAATTGGTTTGGGTCACAACCGTTCCCAAAAGGTTTTCGTGACCTTTCGGTTACGGGCTTCGCCGCGGTCGCGCTCCAGCCTAGAGCGGCGCGCCGATTTAAGGTTAAATCTTGGCCTGGTCTCGGCATGAGCGCGGTCGCGCTCAAGGCAAGAGCGGCCGCGCTCGTGGGCGGTAATCCGACCGGTTTGGCACCTCTTGAAGTGAAAAGCCATGAACCCTTTAAATCTCTTTAAATACCTTCCCTCCGAATTTCAATTTACACATACAGTCATTTGAGCCTTCCAACCCTCTAGAGAGATAGATTAACATAGCCAAATCATATCATCTTGTTGCATCAAATCTTTTCAAGTCCAAAGTTCAAAACATTGAGTTGTTCGTTAAATTAGTTATATTGGAGTGCTCCTTATAACTAATAGTTAAGTCGTTTTATCTTACGAGAGTTTTGTTATTCAACCGTAAGCACCTGTGCGGGACAAATAACTCTTACGGAGATTGTATATAATACAAGACTCGACTTGTTTCTAGTTTTCCCAATCTCCGTTATTTTCTCCGTCAGATTTTCTGTTAAGTTCTTGAGAAGCCATACATAAAGGCCAACAATCGTAAGAGTTAATTCACGCTTCTTCAAGAGATGGCAAACGAGAAAGACACCACTTCATCTAGTCAAGGGAATGTGACGCCTCCATCACAAGGTGATACTACATTCAACAACGTTGCTCCCGCTCCTACAACTCATCACATCAGTCATGGTGAGAAACCCGCGAAATTCACCGGTGTGGATTTCAAGAGATGGCAACAGAAGATGCTCTTCTATTTGACCACCCTAAGCTTGCACCGCTTCTTAAAGGAAGATCCTCCGGCGGTAGAAAAAGGTGATCCGGACCCTCAAAGGCAAATGGCTAAGGAGGCTTGGGCTCACGGTAATTTTCTATGTAAAAACTATATCTATGCACTATACAATGTGTATAGTACAGTCGAGTTAGCCAAGGCGTTGTGGGACACCTTGGAAAGGAAGTACAAGATCGAGGATGCCGGGTCAAAGAAATTTGTCGTCGGTAAGTATCTTGACTTTATGATGGTCGATTCCAAATCGGTAACAACTCAAGTAGATGAATTCCAAATCATTCTACATGGGCTTGATGCCGAGGGGATGATCATGAATGATCCATTTAAGGTGGCTTCTATCATTGAAAAGTTGCCTCCTTCGTGGAAGGACTTCAAGAACTATCTCAAGCATAAACGCAAGGAGATGTCCTTAGAAGACATTGTTGTTCGTCTTCAAATAGAAGAGAACAATAGAATGAATGAGGCCAAAGTTGCTAAAGGCAAGATGGAGGCAAAGGTCAATCTCGCCGAGGCTAGCACGAGTGGAACAAAGAGAAAGCATTCCGAAAATATCGGGAATGCTAAGAAAGGGAAGAAGAAGACCTCTAAAAGGTTCAAGGGGTCGTGCTATAATTGTGGCAAACCGGGCCACTTGTCAAGGGATTGTCGTCTCCCGAAGAAAGAGGCGAACAATGTTGACCACATGGACCTAGACTTTGCAGCGGTTGTCTTTGAAGCCAACGTTGCAAATTTGGAGGAGAACCCTAAAGCATGGTGGATAGATACCGGTGCTACCCGCCATATTTGTGGTAACAAGGAAAGTTTCTCCTCCTATACTCCCATCTCCGGAAGAAATCTTTACATGGGAAATTCTGCGACCTCCGATGTTCAAGGCATTGGAAACGTAATTTTGAAGATGACTTCCGGAAAAGAAGTAACCTTGTTGGATGTGCTGCATGTTCCAGACATCCGTAAAAATTTAGTGTCCGGCGCTTTGCTTAGTAAGGCCGGTTTTTAGACTAGTATTCGAATCCGACAAATTTGTACTAACCAAGAATGAGTTGTTTCTTGGAAAAGGTTACCTCGAGGAGGGCCTTTTTAAAATGAATGTAATGACTGTAATCCGCCAAGGTGCGATGAATAAAAGTTGTGTTCCTTATGTTTACTTGTCGGAAAGTTCTAATTTATGGCATGATAGATTAGGACATGTAAATCTCGACACCATTAAGAAATTAGCGAGACAAGATTTAATCCAAATGACTAAATCCGACTCGACTAATAGGTGCGAAGTTTGTGTTGAGGCAAAAATGACAATGTAACGACCCCAACCCTAGGCACTAATTTTAAATATTATATTATATGCTTTTAATATTTATGTTAGCTTTATGTGTTCAAACATGTCTTTAAATTCTTAAATTAAGATAAATTGGGTGAGTAGTAAGATTAGAATCTTTTGAGAATTTATTGGATATTAAATAAAGAAATTTGGGGAAATAATAAAAAATGGAAAAATGATAAATAGTACAAGAAGGTAAATGGGTAGGATGAATTATTTGAGTAAAGGTTAGTTTTAAATTTTAAAAGGAAAGCCTTAGTTTAATTGTTGTGGGAGGGGGGCCAAATTGTCTTACCTTCCTCCTAAAGCCCCAAGTGTCCCTCCCCCATACTCCCTCCTTGGCCGGCCCCCCCCCTCTCCATCATCCTCCACTCTACCCCCCCCCCCCCTTAACCTCTTACTTCCTCCTCCCTTCTCCCTCATTTCTCATATTTTTTCCTAGAGAAAAACCTAGAGAAACTTCATGGAAGCCCCTTCCTCCAAGCTTTGAAGCCAAGCTACTTCTCCTCCAAATTCAAGTTTAAGGGCATTTTTGAAGTGGAATCACCTAGGAGAATTCATCAAGCTAGAAAGATCAACCTTCCCTTTTCAAAACCCTAAGGTGAGTTATTATGACTTTCCCTTCTTTAATGTTCATGAACTATGTTGTTGTTGTTGTTGTTATAATGGTTTTTGATGATTGGAAACCTTCTTGGAACTTGAGAAAATTGGTTAATGTTAGAGAATGATGTTTTGGTTCATAGTAGTTGATCAAGAGTATAAGAAAATGTGTTTGGTTGGATTAAGAGAGAGTTTAACTTGAAATAAGGTAAGGAAATGGGTGGAGTTAGTTTAGAAAATCAAACTTGAAATATGTTAATGAAATGGGTTGGAATTCTTGTGGTGAGTTGTTATGACCTTTCTTTCTTTGAATGATCATGAAGATAAATGTTATCAGGTTTGTTCTCTTGAATGTGTTGATTGAGAACTTTGTTGGGTTTATAGAAATATTATGAGTTTTGGAAGTTGAATTGATCTAGGTTTAAGGCATGGTTTCATGGATTAAATGGAGTAGATTGAAGTTACCAAAGTTGGAAATGCCCCTTAGGTTCATGACTTAGAATATCCTTGGTTGGAATTTTGGTATTTTGGGAGATTGTTGTTGTTGCTGCTGTTTTTACCTTTCTGGGCCGAGGGCACGAGTCGTGACCTCAGGCACGAGTCGTGCCATGTAAAGGTCACGAGTCGTCCCTTGGATAAAGGTAAGTCGTGACCAGTAAGGGGACGCCAGGTTCTGAGGGGGTAATTTGGGCACGAGTCGTGCCCTGGTCAGATTTGTTCACCTCAACTTTAGGGCTATTCAAACCTAATCAAACTCGAACCAAAATGAAATATCTTTTACCTAGATTAAAGTAGGATACTTTGGCTTCACAATGATATTTTAAGTGATCAAAATGGAATAGTGGAAGTACTTTAAATGTGGCTTGGAAAAACGTTAGATAACCTAGTTTGGTAACTATACACTGATGATCCCAACTTGGTAGATTCAACTTAGACTTTTCAAGAGGCTATGTATTATTGTATAATGACCTTGTAGGATGGATTGATGCTACTTCCTTGCCTTACATTGAGTTCATATACATTGTTTATATTATGTATAGTGTGTTGATCAATTGTTGCACTATGGTATTTGTTGGACATGAGTATACATTACCATGTTGTTATATTGTTATCCCGTTTGTGGATTATCTCAAGTATCTATTATGTGCTTCGAGCGTGTTTATGTTCGGGTGGGTATGATGGATTTCAATCAATTATTGATTTGTTCAATAAGTGATTGAAGGTTCGTCATACCGGCTGACCCTCCCCACTCGCGCCACGGAGCGGGCCGCGCTAACGATCGTATTGACCCAAAAGGCTTTACAGACCTGTTGCGATCGTTGTAAGGAGGGACGATATTATTGTTGGATACTCTAATATAGGTATCCTTTCTTATATGGATCTCTGGGGCATGAGACCTATAAGAGGTGAATGTGCTGGAGGCAATTCACCAAAGAGTGGAGTTTTACTCCCACGTTGTACGACTTATTTGCTCGTACGGGAAAAAGGTAAAAATGAGGTAACGTAAGGTGTTTACCGCTTTTATAATGTGTTATGTGCTACCATGCTATGTGTTGCATCTTGTTTGGCATCTTGTTGCATTCATAATAGCTCATTGAGATTTATTCTCACCCCTCTCCCTTTACTGTTTTAGATTCCGAGATAAAGTGTGACCCGAACCAGCCGAGGCCTGGGGTTATCATTGTGGACTTTTGCTTTTGGGGCCTGACAAGTTAAGTATAGGATTCGGTTGTAAGGAGTATTTATTAGGTATTCTCCTTTTGTAATTTGTATGGAAAACTCTTTTGTTAAACAAGGTTAATTAAGGTTTCCAATGTAATTGGTTAGATTTCGGTTTATTAAAGTTGTAGTTGGATTTCCTTTACGCAGGGATATTATCAATTGATTTTTATTTGGAAGTTTGAAAAGTGGTTTTCTTTTAAAGGCAAATAAATGTTTTAAAAAATTTAGATGGATTTTCTTAGTTTGAGCTCCCTTAGCTCGGGACACGTGTTAGGTCTCGGGTTGGGGTGCTCACAGTTGGTATCAAAGCTTAGTTTAGAGGTCAAGGGTAAATGTCTAAACTAAGGGGGAATGTGTGGAAATTGACGCCGAGTGTTTAATGCAGGAGTTCGTTCTAATGGCCGGAAGCGAGGATGACCAGCGAAAGGTTCTAGGGATTGAAGAAGATATGGGTATAGGTGGAATTCAGAATGAAGAAACGATGAAATTATTCAGGAAGTTTGTAAATAATATGGAGACTAGAGGATCAGTTCCGAATCAACCTGAGGGATGTCAAAGTGATGGATTAGGAAGATTTGTGAAGATGAACCCACCGAGCTTTAACGGAGACCCGAATCCGTTCAAGGCAGAAAAATGGTTAGCAGGAATGAATAGGATTTTTGAGGTTATAGAAAGTCCCAGCAAAGAGAAAGTTAGGTATGCCGTTTTCAAACTTGATGGTCTAGCTGATCAGTGGTGGCATATGGTGAAGGAAAGTTGGGAGCGGGATCATACGCCCCAGACTTGGGATAATTTCACTCAACAGTTCGAGGACTATTTCATTTCCATGGTTACAAGGGATAAGAAGGAGATTGAATTCTTAAGACTAAAATAAGGGAACTTGACGGTGAATCAGTATTCGGTCAGGTTTGAGGAATTAGCTAGGTGTTGCCCTCATTTGGTATCGCATGAAGTGAAAAGGGTTCAGAAGTTTGTAACAGGTTTGAGGAGTGAACTTAGGAAGAAATTATGGATTAACAATTTCGCCGATTTTGAGACAGTCATAGATAGAGCATATAAGGTCGAGAAGGACATTGAGGAAAATAGTGGAAGATCCGGAAGTAAGATTGGAAACAAGCCAAAGTGTATAGGACAAGGATCCAAAATCATTAGAGGACAGCCAAGGACCTTAACTTCAGGAAGTGTGAGAGGAGAGTTTGTTGTAGCTTCTTCATCTAGGCCAAAATCCAAACAGTATGGGATGATTTGTAACTTTTGCAAGAAGGTTGGACATACCGAAGATCGGTGTTGGAGTAAGCAAGGCAAGTGTTTAAATTGTGGAGCATTGGGACACTTTAAGAGGAATTGCCCAAGGATGGCGAGGGGACGAGTTTCAAGCAGCGGTCAGCCGGGTGGACGTCAAAGAGGTGGTACCAAAAGAGATAGCGAAGGAGAACCGAAAGAGAAGGTCTATGGTCGAGTACATGTTTCGAACCTAGGAGAGATAGTTTCCTCAGAGGTTACTAAAGGTATATTCCCTGTCTCAATTAGGTCATATTTTATGGATCCCGTTGCATATCATTTATGCTTGGCATCACATTTTGCTTATATGTGACATATATTGTTTGAGATGTTGTTTTATTGTTAGAGGATTCTGCTCTTATGAGAGAATACCTCGAACCTCCCTTGATTTACCACGATAGTGATGTGGTCATGACTGAGTATGTATTGCCAGTTGATTTGGTATGATTACCAATTTGTAAAAAGGAGATATACTTGACCTGGAGGGTTAAGTAGTTGTTATGCATTGGTAGACTATCATAAGAAATGAGTCTTCTTTTCTATACCCAATTTGATTATATTGGTATTTGATATAGATAAACCTTTATATGGTATTCTTGTTTTATATGCGCGTAAGCCAGAAAAATGTTGGTTAAAAAGGTGTAAAAGGTATTTGGTTGGTGTTAGACTTGCATAAGAAGTCTTTCCGGAAAATTTTCGTGCTAGTTGTGAGTAGATGGTAATTGTATTTTCATCAAGGTATCGTATGTGTTTATTCTAAGTATGATAAGCAGAATTTTTAAGCCTTATTTTGATGGCTTTATGGTAATTAGAATTGAGGGTCTTTTGTTAATTAAAGTTCCGAGAGGATCATTGAAAATCATTGGAGGATAGGGTTAATAATCCTTGGTGAGAAGTACTTGTATGCAAAGTTTTGCTAGTGTGAGTTGGCTCGAGAAGTTTTCAAAATTTTGGGTTCTATAGTCTTAAACGTGGATGTTACCATGGATCTTGTGAGGATTAAGTCAGTGATCTTTAAGTTGGCAAGTGTTACCTAAGAAATTTAAGGAATTCTTAAGAATTGTAGAGTCGTTGCTTTAGTTGACTCTAAAGGACGTATAAATGGTGTAGGATGTAATAAGGATGAATCATGTGGTTAGTAATGGAGAATAGGTTAGCTTTGAACCCGATCCTTACCTTACCTAGTGGATGTGAGGATCTTGTGAAGTTTTAAGTATGTATTACCTAAGATCGGGGTGTTGTGTTATACAAAATGGGAAGGTGATAGCGTATGTTCCGGGAAGCTAACTTAGGTAAAGCGGAAATTTCTTATCATTTATCGAGAGTGGTTACAATTGTTTGTGTGGTTTAAGTGGAATCTTATCTTTTGAAACTTCCTTCCTAGGGTTAGTTACCGACCCTAAGAGTTGAAAGATTTAGTTAGTCGACAGGAAGAGATTTGAAGACTACCCAAATTCGAAGAATAGGTTATGTTTGTGTGACGCATTTCCCTTCAACTTGAGAAGTTTAATTAACCTTAGCGAGTTTGCGTAAATAGCAGGTATCATTCTAGCTTTGAGATAAAATCATATGAGGCTTAGTTCAGGGAGATATTATCGATCTCCAATTTATTGGGATGGAATTAGTAAAGTTAGGCCTAAGGTAATTTAGCGCCAAAGTTTGTTAATCCAATTGAAGTTCTAGAAAAGATTCACGATTTGACTTATAGACCGACTTGGATCAACTTATAGAATATTTGAAGTTTTAAATATAATATCGTGATATATTTGGTAACTTAAGTTGTAATACTTTTATTTAATTGTACTTTCTTGAGGTCGTGGAAATTCGGGTAGTAATAATTGTATGGTATTCTTGGGGTGTTGCGTCGTAAAATCGTATTATTAATGAAATTAGAAATCTTGGGAAGAATCATAGAAGTGAAGAGACTAATTGGGAAGTGAAGTTCTAGAGTACTCGGGTTGTGAGAATGTATAGTAGAATCTTGCCCTTGAGAAATCGAATTAAAAATATTAAGTTAGAATGTGTGAAAGGTAACCTTCGCTATTTGATCATTAGGGTAAGCGACAGTAAAATTCGGGACGAATTTTCTTTAAGGGGGAGTGAGTGTAACGACCCCAACCCTAGGCACTAATTTTAAATATTATATTATATGCTTTTAATATTTATGTTAGCTTTATGTGTTCAATCATGTCTTTAAATTCTTAAATTAAGATAAATTGGGTGAGTAGTAAGATTAGAATCTTTTGAGAATTTATTGGATATTAAATAAAGAAATTTGGGGAAATAATAAAAAATGGAAAAATGATAAATAGTACAAGAAGGTAAATGGGTAGGATGAATTATTTGAGTAAAGGTTAGTTTTAAATTTTAAAAGGAAAGCCTTAGTTTAATTGTTGTGGGAGGGGGGCCAAATTGTCTTACCTTCCTCCTAAAGCCCCAAGTGTCCCTCCCATACTCCCTCCTTGGCCGGCCCCCTCTCCATCATCCTCCACTCTACCCCCCTTAACCTCTTACTTCCTCCTCCCTTCGCCCTCATTTCTCATATTTTTTCCTAGAGAAAAACCTAGAGAAACTTCATGGAAGCCCCTTCCTCCAAGCTTTGAAGCCAAGCTACTTCTCCTCCAAATTCAAGTTTAAGGGCATTTTTGAAGTGGAATCACCTAGGAGAATTCATCAAGCTAGAAAGATCAACCTTCCCTTTTCAAAACCCTAAGGTGAGTTATTATGACTTTCCCTTCTTTAATGTTCATGAACTATGTTGTTGTTGTTGTTGTTATAATGGTTTTTGATGATTGGAAACCTTCTTGGAGCTTGAGAAAATTGGTTAATGTTAGAGAATAATGTTTTGGTTCATAGTAGTTGATCAAGAGTATAAGAAAATGTGTTTGGTTGGATTAAGAGAGAGTTTAACTTGAAATAATGTAAGGAAATGGGTGGAGTTAGTTTAGAAAATCAAACTTGAAATATGTTAATGAAATGGGTTGGAATTCTTGTGGTGAGTTGTTATGACCTTTCTTTCTTTGAATGATCATGAAGATAAATGTTATTGTGTTTGTTCTCTTGAATGTGTTGATTGAGAACTTTGTTGGGTTTATAGAAATATTATGAGTTTTGGAAGTTGAATTGATCTAGGTTTAAGGCATGGTTTCATGGATTAAATGGAGTAGATTGAAGTTACCAAAGTTGGAAATTCCCCTTAGGTTCATGACTTAGAATATCCTTGGTTGGAATTTTGGTATTTTGGGAGATTGTTGTTGTTGCTGCTGTTTTTACCTTTCTGGGCCGAGGGCACGAGTCGTGACCTCAGGCACGAGTCGTGCCATGTAAAGGTCACGAGTCGTCCCTTGGATAAAGGTAGGTCGTGACCAGTAAGGGGACGCCAGGTTCTGAGGGGGTAATTTGGGCACGAGTCGTGCCCTGGTCAGATTTGTTCACCTCAACTTTAGGGCTATTCAAACCTAATCAAACTCGAACCAAAATGAAATATCTTTTACCTAGATTAAAGTAGGATACTTTGGCTTCACAATGATATTTTAAGTGATCAAAATGGAATAGTGGAAGTACTTTAAATGTGGCTTGGAAAAACGTTAGATAACCTAGTTTGGTAACTATACACTGATGATCCCAACTTGGTAGATTCAACTTAGACTTTTCAAGAGGCTATGTATTATTGTATAATGACCTTGTAGGATGGATTGATGCTACTTCCTTGCCTTACATTGAGTTCATATACATTGTTTATATTATGTATAGTGTGTTGATCAATTGTTGCACTATGGTATTTGTTGGACATGAGTATACATTACCATGTTGTTATATTGTTATCCCGTTTTGTGGATTATCTCAAGTATCTATTATGTGCTTGAGCGTGTTTATGTTCGGGTGGGTATGATGGATTTCAATCAATTATTGATTTGTTCAATAAGTGATTGAAGGTTCGTCATACCGGTGACCCTCCCCCACTCGCCACGGAGCGGGGCCGTGCTAACGATCGTATTGACCCAAAAGGCTTTACGGGCACTGCTGCGATCGTTGTAAGGAGGGACGATATCATTGTTGGATACTCTAATATAGGTATCCTTTCTTATATGGATCTCTGGGGCATGAGACCTATAAGAGGTGAATGTGCTGGAGGCAATTCACTAAAGAGTGGAGTTTTACTCCCACGTTGTACGACTTATTGTTCAGACGGGAAAAAGGTAAAATGAGGTAACGTAAGGTGTTTACCGCTTTTATAATGTGTTATGTGCTACCATGCTATGTGTTGCATCTTGTTTGGCATCTTGTTGCATTCATAATAGCTCATTGAGATTTATTCTCACCCCTCTCCCTTTACTGTTTTAGATTCCGAGACAGGTGACCCGAACCAGTGAGGCCGGGGTTATCATTGTGGACTTTTGCTTTTGGGGCCTGACAAGTTAAGTATAGGATTCGGTTGTAAGGAGTATTTATTAGGTATTCTCCTTTTGTAATTTGTATGTAAAACTCTTTTGTTAAACAAGGTTAATTAAGGTTTCCAATGTAATTGGTTAGATTTCGGTTTATTAAAGTTGTAGTTGGATTTCCTTTACGCAGGGATATTATCAATTGATTTTTATTTGGAAGTTTGAAAAGTGGTTTTCTTTTAAAGGCAAATAAATGTTTTAAAAAATTTAGATGGATTTTCTTAGTTTGAGCTCCCTTAGCTCGGGACACGTGTTAGGTCTCGGGTTGGGGTGCTCACAGACAAAGTCGCCATTTAATGCCATACAAAGAGACACAACACCTCTCGAATTAATTCACACCGACATATGTGATTTAAAACTAGTGCAAACTCGAGGAGGTAAAAAGTACTTCATTACATTTATAGATGATTGCACTAAGTATTGTTATGTCTATCTCCTAAGAAGTAAGGATGAAGCCTTAGGGGCTTTTGAGACTTATAAGAAAGAAGTTGAGAATCAACTTAACTTGAAAATTAAGAAAATTAGAAGCGATAGAGGTAGAGAATATGAAGCACCGTTTGAAGGACTATGTTGGGAATCCGACATAATTCATCAAACAACGGCTCCATATACCCCTCAATCTAATGGAGTTGCTGAACGCAAAAACCGCACTCTCAAAGAGATGATGAACGCTCTTTTGATCGGGTTCGGGCTTACGACAACTTGTGGGGGAAGCAATACTCACTTCTAATTATGTTCTTAATAAAATACCCAAGAAAGGTATTGATAAAACGCCCTATGAATTATGGCATAATCGTAGGCCATGTTTTAAATACCTTAAAGTGTGGGGGTGTTTGGCCAAGGTTGAAGTACCTAAGCCTAAACAAGTCAAGATTGGCCCAAAGACCATTGACTGTGTTTTTATTGGATATGCCAATAATAGTAGTGCCTATCGGTTTATAGTGCATAAATCGGACATTCCGGATATGCACGTAGGAACTACTATAGAATCAAGGAATGCGGTATTCTTTGAAAACATTTTTCCGGTTAAGGACAGAAAGATGTAGGTTCCAATAAGAGAACACATGAGTCTACATCCGGTCCTTCTCGAATAGAAGATGAAGAACCGAGACGTAGCAAAAGGGCAAGAGTGGAAAAGACTTTTGGTCCCGATTTTCTATCTTACATGTTAGAAAACGAACCATCAACCTGTTAAAGAAGCTTTATCCGGTCCGGATAGTTCGTTACGGAAGGAAGCTATTAACGGTGAAATAGAATCCATAATGCTCAACAATACTTGGGAATTAGTTGATCTCCCTCCGAGGTTGCAAACCATTAGGTTGCAAATGGATCCTTAAACGGAAGTATAAGGCGGATGGATCTATCGAAAAGTACAAAGCTAGGCTAGTTGCCAAAGGCTTTAGACGAAAGAGGGATATGATTTCTTCGATACATACTCCCCTTGTCACAAGGATCACATCTATTCGTGTTCTCATAGCTATTGCAGCGGTGCATAATCTTGAGATACACCAAATGGATGTGAAGACATTTTCCTAAATGGAGAACTTGATGAAGAAATTTACATGGAACAACCCGAAGGGTTCGTGGTTCCTGGTAAAGAAAGAAAGGTGTGTAAACTTGTAAAATCCTTGTATGGACTAAAACGAAGCACCTAAACAATGGCATGAGAAGTTCGATAGAACCATGTTATCGAATGGATTCAAGATCAATGAATGTGACAAATGTGTCTACATTAAAGGAACATATGAATCATTCGTTATCGTTTGTCTTTATGTAGACGACATGCTCATAATGGGAAGTAATCATGATTTAATCATGAATACCAAAGGCATGTTAAAGAAGAACTTTGACATGAAAGACATGGGATTAGGCGATGTGATACTAGGGATAAAGATCTCTAGAACATCTGAGGGGTTAGTTCTTTCACAATCCCATTACCTAGAGAATGTTCTTCGGAAATTTAATGTCTTTGATGACCCTCCGCTAAGACACTGTAGACTTGGCTCTACATTTAGCCAAGAACAAAGGGGAACCAGGTTTCTCAATTGGAATATGCAAGAATAATTAGCAAATTGATGTACTTAACAAATTGTACTCGTCCAGACATTGCATATTCAGTGAGCAAACTAAGTAGGTTCACAAGCAATCCTAGTACTGATCATTGGAAAGCACTAATGAGAGTACTAAGATATTTAAAGTATACATTAAACCATGGGATACTTTACAATAAATATCCAGCAGTATTAGAAGGATACTGTGATGCCAATTGGATATCGGACACGAAAGACTCTAAATCCACAAGTGGATATGTATTCACTATAGGTGGAGGAGCAGTGTCATGGAAATCCTCCAAACAAACGTGTATAGCCAGATCCACTATGGAATCTGAGTTTATCGCGTTAGATAAAGCTGGGGAAGAAGCAGAATGGCTTAAGAACTTCCTGGAGGATGTTCCTTGTTGGAGCAAACCTGTGCCTAGGGATGGCAATTTAACCGAATCCGATCCGTTCCGAAGGGTGATCCGATCCGAAATTTTCGGATTTGGTAATTTTTTTCATGATCCGTTCGGATTTCGGATCGGATACGGTTTTGGTATGATCCGATCCGATATCCGATCCGATCCGATCCGATTCGCTATATTTTATTACCCGATCCGAAATCCGATTCGAGATCCGATCCGATCCGATCCGATCCGCTTTTTTAAACCTAGTTTTTCATTTTTACCCCCTAATGTTCTTTTAATTTTCATTTATATCTTTCATATATAAAGAAAAATATAGGGTTGATTGGTTTACTCTCTCTCCGCAGCACAAACTCTTTCTCTTCTCTTGGCGACGCATCACGATTCACGCACGGTCTCTCTCTCTTCTTCACAAGTCTCTTGCCGGCCGGCGAATCTAAGGTATTTTCGAATCATTTCTTTAAATTTACACTCCAAAAGTCCAAATCAGTTGAGGATTTCAATTTAATTAACCCTAATTGTTGTTTTTTCTTCAGCATCACACAGATTCACGCACGGTCTCTCTCTCTTCTTCACAAGTCTCTTGCCGCCGACCTAAATCTAAGGTATTTTTCGTTTTGATTCTTCATCAGAAATTGATTTGGGCTGAACATTCTTGGAGAGACATAAAATTGAGCTGCTCAGTGATGTTTGGAAAAAAAGGATTACTAGTAAAGCTTCTGCTGAGTCTAGACGTGTTTATACTCTTTTCTTTATTGGCATCATTTGAATGGCCCACTGCCTGTGGGTAATCTATGAACAATGCAGTAACTCATTCTGGAACATAATTTAATTATTAGTTGTACATAATTCTTATGGACATTTTTACTTGTTCTTTTGGTTTGACTTAGGGCATCTTTTCTTTTGTTTGTTCACTGACTTTATCTGTTTAATCTTTTGTTTATTGATAGATGTCTAAAGAGGTTGATGAAGGTTCACCAATTAATATCGATGATGATGATTTGCATATGTGTGAAGATAATAGTCAACCTAAGAACAAAGATTGTGGTGCCTCTCAAAATCAAAGTGTTGCAAGCAAGACTGATGGTTCTAATCCTTCTGTGAATGAGGTAACATGCACTTCCAAAGGAGATATGAAGAATTTAAGGTCTCCGGTTTGGGCTGAGATGACTAGAATTATGATGCCTGAGGGCATGGTTGCAATTTGTAACCATTGCCAACAAAAACTAGCTGGTGCAAGTAAAAAGGGTACTTCACATTTGAAAAATCACTTAGATAGGTGTAAAAAGAGAAAGAATAGAGACGTTAAACAAATGTTGTTGCAAGGTAGGGAGAAAAAGGAGAGGGGTACGGTGCAAGATCGTCCATTTGTGTTTGATAAAGATGTGTCGAGGAATCAACTTGCCAATATGATTGTGTTACACGAATACCCATTGAGCATGGTCAATCACGGACGGATTTCGTGCTTTCACAACAAGCCTCCAACCGTTGTTCGGAACTATTTCAAGAAATACGATTAAGAGTGATATTTTCAAGATATATCATTCCATGAGGGAGAAGTTGGTTGCGTTGTTGAATAAATTGGACTCTAGAGTTGCTATTACTACGAGATATGTGGAGTGCAAAGCCAACCAAGAGAGGGTTCATGTCGATTCTGACTCATTATATTGATTCGAGTGGGTTTTGCAAAATCGGCTACTAAGGTACATTCTAATTTACTTGCATAAATTTTGTCGCTTAGTTTTTCTTTGTTTTAGTTGGTTTTTACTTTGTTTAGTTGGTTTTTACTTTGTTTTAGTTGGTTTTAATTAGTCATTTAGATTATATCTTTTATGACAAATTTATTTTATTCTTTTCAATTTAGGTTTATTTATGTTCCTCCTCCACATGATAGTGATGTCCTTACAGACAACCTCGTTGAAGCTTTAATGGATTTAAATGTCGATAGTAAATTGTCAACAATCACAGTTGACAATGCAACTTCTAATGATGCCATGTTAGACAAGATTGTTGATAGATTAGATCCTAACACACTATTGATGAGAGGGGACATTCTTCACATGCGTTGTTGTGCTCATATTTTGAACTTGATTGTTAAAGATGGTTTAGAAGTGATTAAAGATGAGATTGAAAAGGTGAGAAAAAGTGTCATCTTTTGGATAGGGTCAAATGGTAGAATTCTAAAATTTGAGGAAACGGCTCGTCATCTATCAATTAAAGAGACTAGGTGTTTGACTCTTGATTGTCCGACTAGATGGAATTCAACTTATATTATGCTTGAAACGGCTTTGTTGTATAAAGTTGTATTTCCAAGATTGAAACAAAAAGAAAGATCATATAATTCTTTACCGAGCGAGGAAGATTGGAGAAAAGTTGAAAGAATTACCGAGAGATTGAAATTATTTTATGATGTAACGATAATGTTTTCGGGAACTTCTTATCCTACGGCTAATGAGTTTTTTGTAAAAGTTTGTGATATCAAATTGGCATTAAGTGATTGGGTTAATGATTCCGAATTGTTTATCTCGGCAATGGCGAAAAGAATGCTTGAAAAGTATGATAAATATTGGGGTAAATGCCATGAAATTCTTGGGATTGCATGTGTTTTGGATCCTAGATTTAAGTTGAAGCTTCTTGAATATTTTTGCCCCGTATTTATGGTGATTTGGCTTTCATTGAGATTGAAAAAATTCGGAATAGTTGTTATCTCTTGTTGAATGAGTACCAAAATAAAATTGAGGGACTTGTGAATGAAAGTGTTGTGTGTGGGACATCTTCCAAATCTTCAAGTAATGCAAATGACTCTCTTTCGGGTTATGACATGTTCCTAAGTACCACTTCTTGTCAAACGGATGTAAAATCGGAACTAGATCATTATTTGGAAGAAAAAGTTGTACCAAGGACTCTCAAGTTCGATATTTTAGAATGGTGGAAGATAAATGGTAACAAATTCCCATTACTACAAAAAATTGCTAGGGACATCCTTGCTATTCCGGTTACAAGTGTTGCATCGGAGTCGGTTTTTAGCACAAGTGGAAGATTGGTTAGCCCCCATCGGAGTAGATTGGCACCTAATACATTAGAAGCATTGATGTGCACTCAAAATTGGCTTCGGTGTGAAAATAAGGGTAACTATTTGAATTTGCTACCTTTTTCATTTTATGCAACTTGTTAATTTTATTTACAAATATAAACTCCTTTTCTATGTATTCTATGTAGGTCTTTCTTTGAGCGTTGAGGAGGAGCAAAACATGGCAATTTGCCTTGAGGATGTTGAAGAGTGATTGAGTAGGTATATCTCACTGTTGATGCTCTATTTTCTAATATATTTTGGCTGATTTCCCCTGTTGATATTCTGTTTGGACACTACTGGATACTCAAACCACTTTGCATGTAATGCGAATAATATTTTCAATAGAGGCTCTGCTTGATGGTCCACTTATTAGAAAACTTTTCTCAAAGACAAAATCAAAAGGATAAAAACTATTGATACTAAAGGTGGCATCCTCTGTTTGATAGAATTAAGAAGTAGAATAAATTGAGCTTGCCTGAATTATTGCTAAAGCAATTCTGTATAACATGCTGCTTTCAAAATGAAAATCTATGTCACAACCATTTCAGCTGCTCAATGTGCTAGTTTGTGCAACCTACTGAATCCTTATATTTATTAGTTTTGTTGGTTTTTGTTTTGGTTTAGAAATGGGGTGCCCATTTGATGTTTGGCTGGTGATTGACATGGTGCAGCGGGTGTATACATTTTGGTTTGGTCCAAAATGTTTGGTTTTTGTTTTGGTTTAGAAATGGGGTGCCCATTTGATGTTTGACTTGTTCCATTAAACTCCATATATGTCATATACTCCCTCCGTCCCGTATTTGAAAACATTTGTTTGATGAACTTTGTAGGCTTCGGACCATCTGATGGCGCAGATTCCTTCCCAGCTTTGGCATTTCCGGAGCTGGAGTATTTAATATCTCACCTTGTTTCATTATGGGATTGTAGTTTGGTCTATTTGTTTTTGTTTGGATTGTTAATTTGTTATGGGATTGTAGACTTGTAGTAAAGACTTGTAATATTTGGATGGTAAAAATGTCATGTTAACATGTACTTAATGTTTCATTATATTTATGGGATTGTAGTTTATGGCTTCGTTTTTTTTTTTTTTTTTGTTCATCAAGGGACGATTAATATGCAAAAAAAAAAAATAAAAATTACAGCTTTGGATCGGATCGGGCTTCGGATCGGGGCTCGGATAAGGTAATTTCGGATCGGATCGGATTCGGATATGACCCCTTAGTATTCGGATCGGATATGGATTTTGGCTGATCCGAGCCGATCCGATCCGATTGCCATCCCTACCTGTGCCTGCTGTACTAATCCATTGTGATAGTCAATCAGCAATTGGAAGGGCACATAATAGTATGTACAATGGTAAGTCTAGATATATTCGTCGTAGACACAATACCATTAGACAGTTGATCAAGAATGGCGTTATCACCATTGATTATGTAAAATCATGTGATAACTTAGCGGATCCATTTACCAAAGGTATAAATAGAGATCAAGCTCAGTATAAAGCTTTAAGGAAATGGGTTTAAAACCCACAACAAAAGGACTTATAGCGGACACTCAACCTTGAGAAATGGAGATCCCAGGCCCTTGGTTCAATGAGACAACCAAGTTATAAGTTCTAGTAGAGTTACTTGGAAACAACAACTCGGTTTATTAACCTGGAGATGTTGAATACTCATTCCCGAGAACATCCAAGCACAAGCACATGCAGCTGGTAAGGGTAAGTTGAGAAAACTTTTAATGATTTCTATACCTACGGGTGGAGTAGTGCATGATACTCCTTATAGTGAGAATCACCTATATAAGTGAGAGGTAATTAGGCGCCTCTAAATGAACGCTTATGAATGAGATACGGTCCAGGCCAAAATGGACAAAACGTGAGAACAACTTTTGTTAGATTTGTTATTATGTGAGTATTATTGTCTTGGTATACATCCGACAGTCACTGGTTCAAAGCGACTCGCTACCAAATGGCTAGTATATCCGATAATATTTCACTAGGGAGGATTCAAGGCCACAAGCTATCTATCCCGATGTAATAATAGTTCGCCGGAACTTTGGACGAAATTGCATACATGCATTAATTGTCATTCATGTGGGGGATTGTTGGAAATAGATAACGGAAAGTTAAGTTTGACTTAACGTTGATCTAGTTTCTAACGGAAGTTCGTTATTTGTTAACGAAACTTGTTACAAAATGTATTCTACATTTGTTGTAGATTATTAAACTCATTTAATGTCTCTAAACCGTTTAGGGTGAATGAGAATTAATGACAAGTGTTTTTGTAACTTAACGAGAGTTAAATAAAGGGTTAAAGTTAACTTGGGTTGACTTGGACTGATCCAAATTGGTTTGGGTCACAACTGTTCCCAAAAAGGTTTTCGTGACCTTTCAGTTCTGGGCTTCAGCGCGGTCGCGCTCCAGCCTAGAGCGGCCGCGCTGATTTAAGGTTAAATCTTGGCCTGGTCTCGGCATGAGAGCGCGGTCGCGCTCAAGGCAAGAGCGGCCGCGCTCGTGGGCAGAATCTGAACAGTTTTGGCACCTCTTGAAGTGAAAAGCCATGAACCCTTTAAATCTCTTTAAATACCTTCCCTCCGAATTTCAATTTACACATACAGTCATTTGAGCCTTCCAACCCTCTAGAGAGATAGATTAACATAGCCAAATCATATCATCTTGTTGCATCAAATCTTTTCAAGTCCAAAGTTCAAAACATTGAGTTATTCGTTAAATTAGTTATATTGGAGTGCTCCTTATAACTAATAGTTAAGTCGTTTTATCTTACGAGAGTTTTGTTATTCAACCGTAAGCACCTGTGCGGGACAAATAACTCTTACGGAGATTGTATATAATACAAGACTCGACTTGTTTCTAGTTTTCCCAATCTCCGTTATTTTCTCCGTCAGATTTTCTGTTAAGTTCTTGAGAAGCCATACATAAAGGCCAACAAAGGCAGAATAACGAGTGGACCAAGCACGCATAACTGCATAAGTGGGGGCAACCTAAGGTGTTTTTTGTCGACCTTAGAGGAGTTAGAAAAATAACATTCCTCCTTTAAAAATTAATATTAAACCAAGGGGCCTTAGAGGAGCTCACTCGTTTACATACATATCTGACTATACAATAAGTTATAGCTATAAACTTTATATTTCCTCAAACAGAGATAATTTTATTTTAATTTTGATAGTTAATATGGTTGAATTTTAAGCAAAATTTTATATATATTTTTTATTATATTCTTATACTTATATTATTGGGAGAATGACCCAAAAAAGTTCCCTTTTTACAAATGTCTTCCCACAAGTTCCTTCGCATGTTGTCTTATTCATGTTGTATTGTTTCTATAAATTAATGTATCATATATGCGTGTATAATACTGAATAACTGAATATAATATTGCATGTATGGTGGCAATGGGCGGCGACCGTTTTTTTTTTTAAACGACGGTCAGCAGGCGACTGGCTGCTGATGGCGGTATTATATTTCTATGATAATGCATGTAATATTTCTATAACATAATGCATGCAATATTATATACATTATTGCATAAAAAAAAATTGGTCATTTTTTATTTGATGAGGAAATGAGTGGAAGTGATTTTTCCCAAAATAAACTTATGCGTCAAATTCTCTAAGGTATAGTGACCCAAAAGTTCTATTTTTTAAAATGTATTCCCTATAAGTTCTTTAAGTGTGACACGCGAAATATTTGTGTCCTATTAGCTTCTACAACATGACATTTTCCCTAAATCAATTCAACAATTCCTTACAGTTTCTTCATCGATTCCTTGGAGGCGATAAAGATGATTTCGAGGCGATAAAGATGATTTCGAGTTACAATCAACTTTAATCTAACATTTTCGAAACTACTGCATTAATAATGAAAAGAACAACATCAAGGTATTTTTATCAACTTTCTTCAATATTTCCGTCATGAAACCATATATTTTGGATTTCAACACTCAAACCCTAATTTTCGAGGTGTCGTAATTTTGAAATACAAAACCCTAAGTTTTGAGATGGGCAATCGACCAACCAGGGTGCCGTACTTTTCCTTTTTTATCAAATAGGGTAACGTACTAACTAGTTACTGACTTAAGTATCGTACTTTTAAAATTAATTTTAAAAAAGGTATTGAACTAAAATTTTAACTAACGTCGTTAAAAAATCTAACGGACTTTGTCAACCTCGTTTGATAACTACCCCACCCACCCACCTGCCCACCCCCTGCCTACCCCACCCACCCTACCAAAAAAAAAAATTTAATCATTTTTTGTAACTACCACACCCACCCATCCGCCCACCCCCGCCTACCCTACCCCACCCCACCCAAAAAAAAAAAAAAATTTAATCATTTTTTGTAACTACCCCACCCATCCACCTGCCCACCCCCTGCCTACCCCACCCCACCCACCCGCCCTCCCACCCAAAAAAAAAAAAATTAATCATTTTTGTAACTACACTACCCACCACTCACTCCACCCCCACCCCAATTTTTTTTCTAAAAAATGATTAAAATTTGTTTTGGGTGGGGGTGGGGTAGGCAGGGGGTGGGCAGGTGGGTGGGTGGGTGGGGTAGTTATCAAACGAGGTTGACAAAGTCCGTTATGTTTTTTAACGACGTTAGTTAAAAATTTGGTTCAATACCTTATTTGAAATTAATTTTAAAAGTACGATACCTAAGTCAGTAATTAGTCAGTATGTTACCTTTTGCAAAAATGAAGATTAAGTACGTTACCCACCCTAGTTGGAATTATTCCATTTTTTGGGGATACGGTAATTTCAAAAATCTAAAACTCTATAGTGGTTTGTTTCCTTTTAAAGAAATTTAGGACCAGTCAACTTGGTACGAATGCTAGAAAAAGAGATGGAGACAACATTTATATTGGGGACAAGATAGCTAGGTGTATTTAGGACCAGTCAACTTGGTACGAATGCGAGAAAAAGAGAGAGAACAAAAAAACAAGAAGGAAGCTTGCAAAGTAAGAAATGTCTAAAAGCTTGTTCCGATTTAGAAAAAATGAATTTCCAAGAAATTTACATCCATTCACCAAGAAATGAATGTTTGCATTTATTTTCGTGTAAAGTTTTAAAACTCGTTAAATTAATAAACTCTCTAAAATAATAAATTTGTTTAGTTACAACTTGAGCTAGTTGTAAAAATTTATAAATTAATACGATAATAATTTTCCGGGAGACCCTCTTATAATTTTAGATCTCACGAAAGTTATAAATTATTAATTTTTAGAAATTGAAAATAATAATTATTACAATTAGTAAAAATATGATTTTATAGTTATTTGTTTTCTTTTAAAATAAAGTTCAAATCTAATTGGAGTGCATACAAAGTTATCATCACCTTTAAATATCTTTCAACTAATAAATTTAGTTTATACGAAAATCTAAAATTCGTTTAATTAGCTAAAAACTCTTTAAATTAATAATTATTAATTCATCGATAAATCAATAACTCTATAAATTAATAAATTTTATTGGTCATTTTCTGCTCGTTGAATCAATTGGTTTGTTTCTTGGTTTTGGCCGAACGGTAGTTGAAAGAAAGGGACATTATTAATTTATAATTTTTTTAATATAATAACATCTGTAATCAGTTTCTAAAAGAATAAAAAAAATATGTAGTCAAAAAGTCTTTGACTATTATTCATTCGGTTTGTGTAAGTGTTTAAGTGGACGACGCGTCCAATTTATTAGAGCATTCATAATGGTAAAAATTCAAGTGAAAGTTAATAAACGAGAATGAGTGGGATAAATAGTAAGTTAATGATTGTTTTTTTTGTAAATATGTTAAAATTATAAGGGTATAATGAATGATTTTTTGTAAATATATAAACACTGCTGGCTTGATGTCCAAGGCCGCGTTTTTAATTTTTTTTTTTTAATTTAATTTTTTTTTAAAGGGCAAAATGGAAAAGGGACAAAATAGTGAGGGCAAAATGGGAATTTCCGCCATTGGCACTGTTCATGCTACAGTAGAAGACCGCTCTAATTTATACTATAGATTATGAGGGTATAAATGTCCGAAACACTGTTCACATATTTCCATTTATGGAATGAGACTCTTGGTCTGAGACGAACTAAAAGGAAAAGTAGGACTCTTGGTTGGTCTGGGACGGAGGGAGTATATTTTTTTATAAAAAATACCCCCTCCGTCCCATAATAACTTACTCATTTACTGTTGAGAATGAAAAATAAGGAATAATGTTATTAAAGTAGGAGTTGTGAGTGGGTAGGAGAGAGAATAAGTGGAGAGAATATTAAATTTGAAAAGTGTTTTGAGTATGATAAGTGGGTCACATGAATAAAGAAGTATTGAAAAGTTTTCTTTTTAAAAAAATGTAATTTTAAAATGGGACGCTCAAAATAGCAAAATGGGTAAGATAATATGAGATGGAGGGAGTATATAACAATGTTTTTATCAATGTGTACATTTTGACACATTACGCTACCTTAAAAGTCTTTTTTTTTTTTTTTTTTTTATTCTGCACATGTATAAAAGAAGAAGAAAAAACTTTCACGGAATATCCTTTGCTTGAGAAAGAATTTTAGAACTTTCATAAAGAAAAAAAGTAAGCTGGGTATAAATGTCAGAGACAGACATAAAACAGATTTTTTTTAAAAGGGGTCAAGTTTGCTTTTAAAATAATTACTATAATTACTGTATTCAACTTTATCATGGAGGGGGTTAAAAAATACTCCCTCCGTCCCAGATCATGGGTATATGGGGTGAATTTCACGCTTCTTAAGAAATTTTTTAAAAAATGAATAAAAGTTAAATGTGGGATAGAAAATAGTAGTTAAATGTGTGGTAGGGAATAGGAGAGAGAATGTAAAAGTTAAATACTCCCTCTGTCCCACCTCAATTGGTCCACTTTCCTTTTTGGAACGTCCCATCTCAATTGGTCCATTCCTTAAATGGAAAGTTTTTCTTATATTAATACCCTTATCATCTCCATATATTTACAAAAAAACCATTCATTATACCCACTTTAACTTACTATTCCTCCCACTCATTCTCTCCTATTAAATATTTTTAACTTTTACGTTCTCTCCTATTCCGCATTTAACTTTTACATTCTCTCTCCTCTAATTTCTACACACTTTAATAATTTTTCTTAAAAACCGTGTCCCACCTCAATGGACCAATTGAGGTGGGATGGAGGGAGTATGTGGTAGGGAATAGGAGAGAGAATGTAAAAGTTAAAAATATTTAATAGGAGAGAGAATGAGTGGGAGTAATAGTAGTTAAATGTGTGGTAGGGAATAGGAGAGAGAATGTATAAGGGTATAATGAATGGTTTTTTTGTAAATATATGAAGTTGATAAGGGTATAAATATATTCAAAAACTTGCCATTTATGGAAATGAACCCTTGGTCTGGGACGGACCAAAAGGGAAAGATGAACCCTTGGTCTGGGACGGAGGGAGTATTTAATAGAAATTTTATACTCCCTCCGTCCCTAAATGTTTGTCCCATTTTTCCTTTTCATTTGTCCCAAAAAGTTAGTCTCATTTCCAAAATTAAAGCTTCAAAATCACTAAATTTTCAAAACTTGTAACATTTAGGGACGGAGTATTACATAACGGCGGTGTATATTATCAATAATTTTCAAAGCGTTCGTAAAAATAACCAAAATTAAAGCTTCAAAATCACTAAATTAAAATATTTGAAAAATCAAACGGGATAAACATTTAGGGACGGAGGGAGTACAAATTTAAGGGGGTCGAAATGAAGAAAATTACTAAATTTAGTGGTAAAATTGTCATTTTCTTAAATTTTAAAGTTCAAAAAATGATAAATTTCAAATTTGGAGGGGGTCATCCCTTTTGTTTGACCTAGCTTCACCACTGGTCAGAGGTAAATTGTAAAATGAGATTTTTTTTTTTATTTTTTTTGGCAAGGAGGGAATATGCATTTGGGCTAGTAAATCATATGCTAATTTGACTAATCTTACAAGAAAATTTGCATGATTTTTGTTAAGTTACTTGGAAACTTTAATTAGTCAACTAATTAACTCAGTTAAATTGCAAGCTGAAGTCAATGATTTATTAGTCAAATTATTAAGCCATGGCCAAATCTGATATTAAATTAAACTAGTGGATTGGATTGGCTGGTTCCAAGAAAATGCCCAAACAAAATAATTGGAAATTCAATATTATCTTGTTCACTTTAAAGGGTACAATGACAATGACCAA
Organism: Adenophora triphylla var. japonica; assembly: GCA_022495995.1. Taxonomy (NCBI): domain Eukaryota; kingdom Viridiplantae; phylum Streptophyta; class Magnoliopsida; order Asterales; family Campanulaceae; genus Adenophora; species Adenophora triphylla. The sequence goes on from JAFEMH010003767.1 coordinate 246,285, forward strand.
CCAACTAAACCTTTCTTGGTTTAAGAGTGCATTTGTTAGAAAAGTCAGCACTGGCTCGGTTTTGTTTTGACGTAAAAGCATTTTTTTGGAAAGTGTTTTTGAAAAATGTTTTTTTGAAAAATGTTTTTACGTAAAATGTTTTACGGAGGTATGGCGTAAAATATTTTACGGAAAGAACGTAAAATGTTTTATTAAAAAAAAAAAAATTTTTAATCATTTTTGTAACCACCCCACCCACCCCCACCCAATTTTATTTTTTAAGCGCCCCCACCCCCTGCCTACCCCACCCCACCCACCCACCTCCCCACCCCCAATTTTTTTTTTTTTTGTAGCCGCACCACCCGCCTGCCTGCCACCCCACCCACCCACCTCACCTCCCTCCGCCCAACTCGAAAAAAAAAAATTATTTTTAATGATTAAAAATAAATTTTTGGGA